>JBBGZY010000946.1:1560000-1576350 GCA_037952925.1 Lithobates clamitans
TATATCTATATAACTGTATCTATCTATCTATCTATCTATCTATCTATCTATCTATCTATCTATCTATCTATCTATCTATCTATCTGTATATCTATCTGTATATCTATCTGTATATCTATATAACTCTATCTATCTATCTATCTATCTATCTATCTATCTATCTATCTATCTATCTATCTATCTATCTATCTATCTATCTATCTATCTATCTATCTATCTATCTATCTATCTATCTATCTATCTATCTATCTATCTATCTATCTATCTATCTATCTATCTATCTATCTATCTATCTATCTATCTATCTGTCTATCTACCTGTCTATCTATCTACCTGTATATCTATCTACCTGTATATCTATCTACCTGTATATCTGTCTATCTATCTATCTATCTATCTATCTATCTATCTATCTATCTATCTATCTATCTATCTATCTATCTGTATATCTATATAACTGTATCTATCTATCTATCTATCTATCTATCTATCTATCTATCTATCTATCTATCTATCTATCTATCTATCTATCTATCTATCTATCTATCTATCTATCTATCTATCCCATTCTATCCCTCTGTGTGTCTATAGGCCCATCACGGGCGAGTGATGGCAAGGGGGGGGGGGGTTGGTTGGGATTTTGTTTGCGCCCCCCTAAAAAAATGAAGCACCAGCCGCCACTGCTGAGGAGGTTACATGGATGACTGATAAAACATTGTCTTCATTGGAGAACAAGTCTTGTTGAATGTGACTATTTACCTATAAAAACAAAATCTATATTTATGTAACTACTCCTAAATATATACTCCTTTAAATATATTCTAAGTATACTCCGTGTATTACCCTGCTTATGTTATGCATTCTTACTAAGTTGGCTTTTTTAAGACATAATAAGACCATATCTTTTGAAGCGCTAGCCATAGTTTGGAATTACCAAGGATAAGAATAACAGAAAGAGCAGGGGAAACACACATCAACATACATACAGTAAGCCAATATAAAATGCCAAAATCATTGGAGGGAATGGCAGAAGAGATCAGAACCATAGCTGTGAAAAACAGCTTGTTTATCATTTATAAAATAGACATTAACAAAGGAAAAAAAATCAGGAAAATAATAATTAAATGAAGGAGAATAGGGTGTTAATTAAGGCTGATTAGAGTAAATTAAGGGTTATTAAGAGGAACATTTGTTCATCCCTTTGATCTGGAGATGAAGAAACAAAAATATACAAAAAGAAACAATGTTTCTTTTTATTTTAGTGTTTCAGGGCTTCTTAATAAACATTGCCGGCTCCTTTTTTTTTTTTTTTGACAGCTCCAATTACCGGACTTCTTTAACACAGGGGAGACCCACTGACAGCTCAAAGATCCGAGCCTGAAAGTATCGGTTTTATGTATCAGTGCATTTGCATGAGTACCGATACTTGTGAAAATACTTGGTATTGGCACCAATACCGATACCGATACTAGTATCGGGGGAACCCTAATAAAAATGTTACAGACACTTTATAAAGAGTTTAAACCATTAAACCATTTTATTTTATGTCTTTAACATTTTAACCACATCAATACTGGGCACTTTCGCCCCCTTCTTTCCCAGGCCGATTTTCAGCTTTCAGCGCTCTCACATTTTTAATGACAATTGCGTGGTCATGCTACACTGTATCCAAATGGAATTTTTATCATTTTGTTCACACAAAAAAAGCTTTCTTTTTGTGGTATTTATTCACGACCCCTATTTCTATTGTTTGTCATAAAAGCGAAAAAAGAGCAGAAATTTGGAAAAAAAACAATATTTTCTTTATTCTTTTTAAAAAGAAATCCAATAAAATCGAATTTTGTCATAAATTTAAGCCAAAATGTATTCTGCTACATGTTTTTGGTAAAAAAAATCCCGTTAAGTGTATAATAATTGGTTTGTGTGATCATGGACATATGTGTGCAGATAATCATTGGGACATGTGGTTTTACTGGGACATATGTGGGGGACAGGTGTTTTTACTATGTGGGGACAAGTGTTTTGGGAAAATGTGTTTTGGGGACATGTATTTTGGGGACTTGTTTTGGGACATTGTGTTTTGCGCTGTGTGTTACTATGTTGGTGATCAGTGTGTAAAAAGCTGTAAAAAACAGATCATACACACTGATCAACATCCGGCTGCAGCGATCCGCTCTCCTTTCCTCACACATTAGTTGTCGGTGAAGAGAGTCATTGGTCTAGCAACGGGCTCTCTGTGATTGGACACAGCTGTCATGTGATCAGGAGGGCCAATCACAGAGCCCTCCTGCCGATCTGAGATGCACCGTGTCCGGGTGACACGAGCGCATCGGGATCACGCTTCTGCGCGGGCCCACACGCGTGCACAATCCCCCTCCTTCTGAGGGATGTTCCTGAACATTCACTCAGAAGGAGAGAGCGCCCACCAGGCCGTACATATGCAGTGGCCGGGTGGGAAGTGGTTAATACACTTCTAAACATCCTTGCTAATTGACCTTGTTTTTATTACTTTTACACATATAGTAACCTAATAACTTAATTCACAAAGCTAACACACAGCAGGATAAGCAAGCTTATTTTCTAAAAGTGACAGTTATTTTTCAGCCATATTTAGTGGTAGTAAATCCATTCTTTGACCTTGTACCTACTGGTAAGCCTATACCAAGGTACAGTGAATATCTCCTAAACTTGCATTATTTAGCAGTTATTCAGATGGGATGCAGCTATTGATTTTACCGGCACATGTGCTCTGAAAGGATGGCATTCCGCACGTCCCTTCAGAGCACCGTGACGTAAACAATGACTCACATCATCACGGTTCAGGTCATTCAAGCGGTCGCAGCCCGTGAACCCAGACCAGGTAAAGATGGAAGACCTGTCAGTGGTGACAGGCCACCACCGGAGGGTTTCGTTTTAAAGTAAGTCTGCGGTGCATACTAGCACATTATGGTGTAAACCACCCATTTATATTTTTAAAAAGTGATTTTTCTACATATTACTACATATAAGTTAAATAACATTGTTGAATAAAGCCTCATCCCTGGGTTAAATCTTTGTGAATCAAGCCTGTTATACGAGAACATATCTTTTGAAGTGCTAACCATAGTTTGGAATTACCAAAGATAAGAGCAACAGAAATAGCAGGGGAAACAGACAGCAACATCAACGCAGTGAGCCACCAGAAATAAATCATAACATCATTAGAGGGTTGGAAACCGATGTTCATAATCATAGAAGTACAAAACAGAACATAGAGCAGGAGAAGAGACATGATTGTTTTGGCAGCACGTCGATGTGTCTTTAGCATTGAATCATCTTCTGGAGAAATGATTTTCTTCATTCGATATGAGTGTCTACGCAGTGACCAGATTATATACATTAAGGAGCTTATGATGATGAGTGATGATAAAAACATAATGGTGCCAGCAACAAAGAAAATAAATAAGTTATCGGATGTAAATGATAACATTCCACTGGTATTTTGGCCAGATGTGACATTTTGTGGAAGCGGTCTACTGAAGATCCATATCATCGGGATAGTGCAGAAGAAAGCTATCACCTCTGAGATCAGAATGAGCCAAACCACGGCAGAATCTATGGACATCTTTACCTTAGTGAGGAAGGAGGATTTAAACTGAATAATCTTAAAACAGAAGTACAGACAGAGCCATGCTATGAGACATGAACTGGAGAGAGTTATAAAGAGCGAAAGAGTAATGATTACTGGAGCTGCACATCCTTCTAGAAAAGACTGAGGCCATGTGAAGTAAAAGAAGATGAAGTTTCCAAAAATGTACGAAAATCCAGCATTGGAGAGAGCCAGAACAACCAGGAGGTGGTCAACAGGGTTCAGGGGCTTTTTCTTCAGCCAGTCATAGAAGTTCACTGCTACAATGAAGCCGTTCCCAAGAAAAGCAGCAAAGACCTCTACGGCTACTATTGTTAGACCAACCACCAAGACTAAGTGATGTAGGAAAACTTTTCCATTATCCATGGTGAACATAAATGAAGATCTTTATGAAAGTTGGTGCTGTTTATGGTAGTTTTCTTGTTTTATTAAACTGATTATATCCAGGCTTATCTGCGAACAAACACCTTCTAAGATGGAAAATTGTCTGTTGAGAGTACTTGTCCTGGTTATAGTTTTAATAGATGCAAAGTCATCAGCTGATTTAGGCTTAGTTTACTAAAACAACAAAGTAAAAATAGGTAATGGATCTTACATGGCCAACCATGAGCACACCCTTCTGGTGACATTGAAAACAACTCTGACATCAAATTGCACATTTTATAATTACAATAACTAAATATTACAAATATTAAAATTGCAGTGGCGGGCATCTTTCAATGAGCAGTGTGTAAAGTCTACATTCAATAGAATGTTTGGCATCAGTTGTTGCAATTTTTGAGTGGATTTTCTAATAAGCAGTGAAACAAAAAGTAGACCAAAATTAAAGTTGTTACCGGCATCAAACAATCCAGTTTCCCCATCCAGTTTATAGAAAAATGTTCACACATTTTCTGATTGGTCACTGTGGGCAGCAGTGCCAATTTTGTGTTAGCCAGGATAAGGATGGTTGTCTTTAGAGTTGGGAAGGGCATGAGGACAAAACAACCCGTTTAGCAAGTAAATATAGATGGATCTGGATGTGATCACAAAATCCAAAAATATCACCAAGTTTGAAGGAACATTACATAGCAAATCAACAAATCAACATAAGAAAGAAACAGTAAATAACAGAATAATTGTTCAAATTGTATTTATATGAGCCTGCAGTTAAGGACCTTTAAAGCCTGACCAATTTTGCTTTATTCTCCAAATGTGTCATGAAATATATAAAAAAAAATGAATGGATGTGACTATGAAGGTCAAGCAGCACCCAAAATGAAGATTACATCCTGTACATACTGCTAAAAGAACGTGGAGTGATGATAGTAGCTGTTACTTTAGTAGCAAAGAGTCAGTGACTGAAACAAGCTACAATGACAATGTAACAGACATTTCTTTAGTAGCAAAGAGTCAGTGACTGAAACAAGCTACAGTGACAATGTAACAGACACAAAGCCAAGCCACAATCCAAATGCTGAAACATACAAGTCAGATCACCATTGCTAGGTAGAGATAAAATTTCATGAGTTCCATCAATAGAATGAGTAGGTGAGCAGGGATTGTTTGCCATTTGTTTTAATTAACACAGTATCAGAGTTTATAGCAGGTCTTACCATATGTTGGAAAATACTGAAGACTGGAGATCCACCATGACAAGTCCATCCTGAATCTATTCAGAAAGTGTCCAAAGACTGTCTCCTGTAGTATGGATGAAAGCTGAGCCCCCAGGAACATTTGCCTGCAGCTGGAGCATGTAGATTGTTCCATTGTTAGTTATTTGTTTGAAGAAGGCAAACAAAGAATTGAGATAAAAGCAATGTTACAGAAAAAGTAAGAAAAAATATACTGAAAAGATCTAGATGATAGCTGTGTGTATTTCAAATGCTTTGAAGCTATAAATAATTCAAATTGACTTTTAATAAAGATGGTTTCATCCTGTGAGTTTTTCATGGGGATTCTGGGAGTTAAAAGAAATGGACCTCAGATGATGAAATGGCAACAGATGACGTGTTTGTAAAGCCTCACATCTCTCCTTCCTTCCTTCCTTCCTTCCTTCCTTCCTTCCTTCCTTCCTTCCTTCCTTCCTTCCTTCCTTCCTTCCTTCCTTCCTTCCTTCCTTCCTTCCTTCCTTCCTTCCTTCCTTCCTTCCTTCCAGAATTGGTGGTCAGTGAACTTAAAAAAAAAAGTTCTGCATTGCTGATGAGTGGAAGTAAAAACAATGTCCCGATGTCAGTAGAAACAAAAACACTCCTTCATCAGTCCATGTTTAGTAGGTATAAAAAAACATGCCCATCATTGGTGGTTAGTAGTATAAAAAAAATAATTCCCAATTCTGGTGGTCAGTAGGAGGGGTGGGTGAGCTGGTTTAAAAAAACTAAAAAACACGAAACTATAACTTTAAAAACTGGAGAGACTCTAATGCCCCGTACACACGATTGGACATTCCGACAAATAAAATGTGGAATTTTGTTTGAAGGTCGTTGGCTCCAAACATATCTTGCATACACACGGTCACACAAATGCTGGCCAACAATTACGATCGTGGGAACATGGTGACGTACAAGACGTAGGACGAGCTGATAAAAAGGAAGTTCAATAGCCAGTGCGCCACCCATTCGGCTCCTTCTGCTTGATTCCGAGCATGCTTGAACTTTTGTGAGACGGACTTGTGTACACACGATCAGAAAGTCCGACAACAAAGTTTTGTTGGCGGAAAATTTGAGAACCTGCTAGTCAACATTTGTTGGTGGAAAGTCCGACAACAATTGTTTGATGGAGCATACACACGGTCGGACTTTCAGCCAACAAGCTCACATCCAACATTTCCTGTCGGAACGTCAGATCGTGTGTACGGGGCATAAGCCTTTTTTCACTCCACCCATAACAAAACATGGGAAAAAACTGGGGAATGTGGGACTTTAAATGAGGCACAAAAGCGTGCCTCCATCCCTATATTTGGATGCATCAAAAGGAAGGTGGGACTTTGAATTGAAGCGGTTGAAATGCAGAGGTGATGGTATATAAAAAGTTTTATTTGTATAAATTATTAAATTTCCATTTGTTACATATATGCACAAGATGTAAACACGGTAATACAAGGGTGTAAAACATATAACTAAATAGGATAAAATTCAAAACAATCAAGTAGATAGTGTGTGACAGCAAAACGGCCTAAACAAGCCCAACACAGCATGCCCGGCACCTGTGTAAATGATCACATGATAAATCTAAGGTAGCTAGGTTCATAAAGGTAACATCATGGGCCATTGTGTCTGTGGCATCATGTAGCTCTACGCGTTTCGTGGATTCGTTTCCACTCGTCAGGAGCAGATGCACCGGACCCCTGTAAATATAGTAAATGAGGTAAACCACACTCTGTTTGAAGGTGAAAACTATTAATTAAATTTGAAAGATTTAACCCAGTACACTCACCAACCCCGGTAGTAAGCGCAGCATGGGGCGAGCGAGACATGGCGAATCGGGAGCATAGACCACATCACGGGAGCTGAGGCGGCGTGGTGATACACAACTAACTTGGGGAGATGTAAGGGTGCCTGTGAGGGTTTCCATGTGCAAGGGTGCTGGCATGTGATACTGCAATTGAGGATATCTGGAAACAAATGAAGAATTGTACTGTGAGATGAAAAGTGTGGAATAGAGTAATAAAAGTGTGAGAAGAAAAAAAAAAAAAAAAGAAATATATAAATAAATTGAAGTGTGTGTGAGGTGAAGTGGTGAATTGGGTGATAAGTGTGTGCATCCCATTTGTCCGCATGTGTTGATGGTGGCAAAGAAAAATGTAATGGGTGAGTGAAAAGAAGTTATGTGTGAATGAGGTGAGCTAACCTGAATGTGAGTGTAACTGTGAAAAATTAATTAACTTGTTGATGCAAACAAAAAAGTAAGGGTGAAATTGACAAACGTGCAATGGCATTCAGGGCGAACAAAAATGGACCTGACTCAAAGGACACTTACCCAAGTAGCACACCATGCAACACCAAGCGATGGAGTGGCTGGTGTGCAGGAGCTCCAGGCGGAGACCAGCCAAGTGAATAGCCGGCTCCGACTGAAGGTGTAGGGTATATACGCCGCCAACGCCACGTGCGTGAACATGGGGGGGGCGAGAGGCGGCGTCCGCACCCGAGCCGGAACGCTCGGTGATTGGCGCCGAAACGCCCCCACATGCGTCACGCAGTTGGTGCTCTCAGCGGCAGCGTGATGACGTCATGTCCGACGCCACACGCTGGACGTGAGGACCGTGGCGCCGATGCGCGAAGGGGCGTCCGCCCAACTCTCAGGACACAACAGTGCAGGGAGAAAGGGGAGGACCCACGAGGCGCATCGCAGCTCCCGTGAATGTGGAAAAGAGCCCCCAACACACCACGAACAAGCTCAAAAAACCCCCCAAAACCCGCACGCACCACCAGTGCGGCAAAAACACATGGATAATGTAATCAAAGGTTGTATGAATCAAAGTAGAAAAAGGGGTTTAAACCAATTGAGTTTGTGCCGGGAATGCCAAAATGTTGCTGTCACTAATAAGCAGGTAAATACATACACCAATGTACCCAGTACTTCTTGGCTGACTCAAATGTGCAAGTCCCTATGCGGGGAATATAAACATATGAGAATGCACCTCACGCGTGGATAGCAGGGGAACACTGCTAATCCAACTTTTCAACCGCTTCCATCCCTATCTATAATGGGAAAAAACTGGGGAATGTGGGACTTTAAATGAGGCACAAAAGCGTGCCTCCATCCCTATATTTGGATGCATCAAAAGGAAGGTGGGACTTTGAATTGAAGCGGTTGAAATGCAGAGGTGATGGTATATAAAAAGTTTTATTTGTATAAATTATTAAATTTCCATTTGTTACATATATGCACAAGATGTAAACACGGTAATACAAGGGTGTAAAACATATAACTAAATAGGATAAAATTCAAAACAATCAAGTAGATAGTGTGTGACAGCAAAACGGCCTAAACAAGCCCAACACAGCATGCCCGGCACCTGTGTAAATGATCACATGATAAATCTAAGGTAGCTAGGTTCATAAAGGTAACATCATGGGCCATTGTGTCTGTGGCATCATGTAGCTCTACGCGTTTCGTGGATTCGTTTCCACTCGTCAGGAGCAGATGCACCGGACCCCTGTAAATATAGTAAATGAGGTAAACCACACTCTGTTTGAAGGTGAAAACTATTAATTAAATTTGAAAGATTTAACCCAGTACACTCACCAACCCCGGTAGTAAGCGCAGCATGGGGCGAGCGAGACATGGCGAATCGGGAGCATAGACCACATCACGGGAGCTGAGGCGGCGTGGTAATACACAACTAACTTGGGGAGATGTAAGGGTGCCTGTGAGGGTTTCCATGTGCAAGGGTGCTGGCATGTGATACTGCAATTGAGGATATCTGGAAACAAATGAAGAATTGTACTGTGAGATGAAAAGTGTGGAATAGAGTAATAAAAGTGTGAGAAGAAAAAAAAAAAAAAAAAAAAAGAAATATATAAATAAATTGAAGTGTGTGTGAGGTGAAGTGGTGAATTGGGTGATAAGTGTGTGCATCCCATTTGTCCGCATGTGTTGATGGTGGCAAAGAAAAATGTAATGGGTGAGTGAAAAGAAGTTATGTGTGAATGAGGTGAGCTAACCTGAATGTGAGTGTAACTGTGAAAAATTAATTAACTTGTTGATGCAAACAAAAAAGTAAGGGTGAAATTGACAAACGTGCAATGGCATTCAGGGCGAACAAAAATGGACCTGACTCAAAGGACACTTACCCAAGTAGCACACCATGCAACACCAAGCGATGGAGTGGCTGGTGTGCAGGAGCTCCAGGCGGAGACCAGCCAAGTGAATAGCCGGCTCCGACTGAAGGTGTAGGGTATATACGCCGCCAACGCCACGTGCGTGAACATGGGGGGGGCGAGAGGCGGCGTCCGCACCCGAGCCGGAACGCTCGGTGATTGGCGCCGAAACGCCCCCACATGCGTCACGCAGTTGGTGCTCTCAGCGGCAGCGTGATGACGTCATGTCCGACGCCACACGCTGGACGTGAGGACCGTGGCGCCGATGCGCGAAGGGGCGTCCGCCCAACTCTCAGGACACAACAGTGCAGGGAGAAAGGGGAGGACCCACGAGGCGCATCGCAGCTCCCGTGAATGTGGAAAAGAGCCCCCAACACACCACGAACAAGCTCAAAAAACCCCCCAAAACCCGCACGCACCACCAGTGCGGCAAAAACACATGGATAATGTAATCAAAGGTTGTATGAATCAAAGTAGAAAAAGGGGTTTAAACCAATTGAGTTTGTGCCGGGAATGCCAAAATGTTGCTGTCACTAATAAGCAGGTAAATACATACACCAATGTACCCAGTACTTCTTGGCTGACTCAAATGTGCAAGTCCCTATGCGGGGAATATAAACATATGAGAATGCACCTCACGCGTGGATAGCAGGGGAACACTGCTAATCCAACTTTTCAACCGCTTCCATCCCTATCTATAATGGGAAAAAACTGGGGAATGTGGGACTTTAAATGAGGCACAAAAGCGTGCCTCCATCCCTATATTTGGATGCATCAAAAGGAAGGTGGGACTTTGAATTGAAGCGGTTGAAATGCAGAGGTGATGGTATATAAAAAGTTTTATTTGTATAAATTATTAAATTTCCATTTGTTACATATATGCACAAGATGTAAACACGGTAATACAAGGGTGTAAAACATATAACTAAATAGGATAAAATTCAAAACAATCAAGTAGATAGTGTGTGACAGCAAAACGGCCTAAACAAGCCCAACACAGCATGCCCGGCACCTGTGTAAATGATCACATGATAAATCTAAGGTAGCTAGGTTCATAAAGGTAACATCATGGGCCATTGTGTCTGTGGCATCATGTAGCTCTACGCGTTTCGTGGATTCGTTTCCACTCGTCAGGAGCAGATGCACCGGACCCCTGTAAATATAGTAAATGAGGTAAACCACACTCTGTTTGAAGGTGAAAACTATTAATTAAATTTGAAAGATTTAACCCAGTACACTCACCAACCCCGGTAGTAAGCGCAGCATGGGGCGAGCGAGACATGGCGAATCGGGAGCATAGACCACATCACGGGAGCTGAGGCGGCGTGGTAATACACAACTAACTTGGGGAGATGTAAGGGTGCCTGTGAGGGTTTCCATGTGCAAGGGTGCTGGCATGTGATACTGCAATTGAGGATATCTGGAAACAAATGAAGAATTGTACTGTGAGATGAAAAGTGTGGAATAGAGTAATAAAAGTGTGAGAAGAAAAAAAAAAAAAAAAAAAAAAAAAAGAAATATATAAATAAATTGAAGTGTGTGTGAGGTGAAGTGGTGAATTGGGTGATAAGTGTGTGCATCCCATTTGTCCGCATGTGTTGATGGTGGCAAAGAAAAATGTAATGGGTGAGTGAAAAGAAGTTATGTGTGAATGAGGTGAGCTAACCTGAATGTGAGTGTAACTGTGAAAAATTAATTAACTTGTTGATGCAAACAAAAAAGTAAGGGTGAAATTGACAAACGTGCAATGGCATTCAGGGCGAACAAAAATGGACCTGACTCAAAGGACACTTACCCAAGTAGCACACCATGCAACACCAAGCGATGGAGTGGCTGGTGTGCAGGAGCTCCAGGCGGAGACCAGCCAAGTGAATAGCCGGCTCCGACTGAAGGTGTAGGGTATATACGCCGCCAACGCCACGTGCGTGAACATGGGGGGGGCGAGAGGCGGCGTCCGCACCCGAGCCGGAACGCTCGGTGATTGGCGCCGAAACGCCCCCACATGCGTCACGCAGTTGGTGCTCTCAGCGGCAGCGTGATGACGTCATGTCCGACGCCACACGCTGGACGTGAGGACCGTGGCGCCGATGCGCGAAGGGGCGTCCGCCCAACTCTCAGGACACAACAGTGCAGGGAGAAAGGGGAGGACCCACGAGGCGCATCGCAGCTCCCGTGAATGTGGAAAAGAGCCCCCAACACACCACGAACAAGCTCAAAAAACCCCCCAAAACCCGCACGCACCACCAGTGCGGCAAAAACACATGGATAATGTAATCAAAGGTTGTATGAATCAAAGTAGAAAAAGGGGTTTAAACCAATTGAGTTTGTGCCGGGAATGCCAAAATGTTGCTGTCACTAATAAGCAGGTAAATACATACACCAATGTACCCAGTACTTCTTGGCTGACTCAAATGTGCAAGTCCCTATGCGGGGAATATAAACATATGAGAATGCACCTCACGCGTGGATAGCAGGGGAACACTGCTAATCCAACTTTTCAACCGCTTCCATCCCTATCTATAATGGGAAAAAACTGGGGAATGTGGGACTTTAAATGAGGCACAAAAGCGTGCCTCCATCCCTATATTTGGATGCATCAAAAGGAAGGTGGGACTTTGAATTGAAGCGGTTGAAATGCAGAGGTGATGGTATATAAAAAGTTTTATTTGTATAAATTATTAAATTTCCATTTGTTACATATATGCACAAGATGTAAACACGGTAATACAAGGGTGTAAAACATATAACTAAATAGGATAAAATTCAAAACAATCAAGTAGATAGTGTGTGACAGCAAAACGGCCTAAACAAGCCCAACACAGCATGCCCGGCACCTGTGTAAATGATCACATGATAAATCTAAGGTAGCTAGGTTCATAAAGGTAACATCATGGGCCATTGTGTCTGTGGCATCATGTAGCTCTACGCGTTTCGTGGATTCGTTTCCACTCGTCAGGAGCAGATGCACCGGACCCCTGTAAATATAGTAAATGAGGTAAACCACACTCTGTTTGAAGGTGAAAACTATTAATTAAATTTGAAAGATTTAACCCAGTACACTCACCAACCCCGGTAGTAAGCGCAGCATGGGGCGAGCGAGACATGGCGAATCGGGAGCATAGACCACATCACGGGAGCTGAGGCGGCGTGGTAATACACAACTAACTTGGGGAGATGTAAGGGTGCCTGTGAGGGTTTCCATGTGCAAGGGTGCTGGCATGTGATACTGCAATTGAGGATATCTGGAAACAAATGAAGAATTGTACTGTGAGATGAAAAGTGTGGAATAGAGTAATAAAAGTGTGAGAAGAAAAAAAAAAAAAAAAAAAAAAAAAAAGAAATATATAAATAAATTGAAGTGTGTGTGAGGTGAAGTGGTGAATTGGGTGATAAGTGTGTGCATCCCATTTGTCCGCATGTGTTGATGGTGGCAAAGAAAAATGTAATGGGTGAGTGAAAAGAAGTTATGTGTGAATGAGGTGAGCTAACCTGAATGTGAGTGTAACTGTGAAAAATTAATTAACTTGTTGATGCAAACAAAAAAGTAAGGGTGAAATTGACAAACGTGCAATGGCATTCAGGGCGAACAAAAATGGACCTGACTCAAAGGACACTTACCCAAGTAGCACACCATGCAACACCAAGCGATGGAGTGGCTGGTGTGCAGGAGCTCCAGGCGGAGACCAGCCAAGTGAATAGCCGGCTCCGACTGAAGGTGTAGGGTATATACGCCGCCAACGCCACGTGCGTGAACATGGGGGGGGCGAGAGGCGGCGTCCGCACCCGAGCCGGAACGCTCGGTGATTGGCGCCGAAACGCCCCCACATGCGTCACGCAGTTGGTGCTCTCAGCGGCAGCGTGATGACGTCATGTCCGACGCCACGCGCTGGACGTGAGGACCGTGGCGCCGATGCGCGAAGGGGCGTCCGCCCAACTCTCAGGACACAACAGTGCAGGGAGAAAGGGGAGGACCCACGAGGCGCATCGCAGCTCCCGTGAATGTGGAAAAGAGCCCCCAACACACCACGAACAAGCTCAAAAAACCCCCCAAAACCCGCACGCACCACCAGTGCGGCAAAAACACATGGATAATGTAATCAAAGGTTGTATGAATCAAAGTAGAAAAAGGGGTTTAAACCAATTGAGTTTGTGCCGGGAATGCCAAAATGTTGCTGTCACTAATAAGCAGGTAAATACATACACCAATGTACCCAGTACTTCTTGGCTGACTCAAATGTGCAAGTCCCTATGCGGGGAATATAAACATATGAGAATGCACCTCACGCGTGGATAGCAGGGGAACACTGCTAATCCAACTTTTCAACCGCTTCCATCCCTATCTATAATGGGAAAAAACTGGGGAATGTGGGACTTTAAATGAGGCACAAAAGCGTGCCTCCATCCCTATATTTGGATGCATCAAAAGGAAGGTGGGACTTTGAATTGAAGCGGTTGAAATGCAGAGGTGATGGTATATAAAAAGTTTTATTTGTATAAATTATTAAATTTCCATTTGTTACATATATGCACAAGATGTAAACACGGTAATACAAGGGTGTAAAACATATAACTAAATAGGATAAAATTCAAAACAATCAAGTAGATAGTGTGTGACAGCAAAACGGCCTAAACAAGCCCAACACAGCATGCCCGGCACCTGTGTAAATGATCACATGATAAATCTAAGGTAGCTAGGTTCATAAAGGTAACATCATGGGCCATTGTGTCTGTGGCATCATGTAGCTCTACGCGTTTCGTGGATTCGTTTCCACTCGTCAGGAGCAGATGCACCGGACCCCTGTAAATATAGTAAATGAGGTAAACCACACTCTGTTTGAAGGTGAAAACTATTAATTAAATTTGAAAGATTTAACCCAGTACACTCACCAACCCCGGTAGTAAGCGCAGCATGGGGCGAGCGAGACATGGCGAATCGGGAGCATAGACCACATCACGGGAGCTGAGGCGGCGTGGTAATACACAACTAACTTGGGGAGATGTAAGGGTGCCTGTGAGGGTTTCCATGTGCAAGGGTGCTGGCATGTGATACTGCAATTGAGGATATCTGGAAACAAATGAAGAATTGTACTGTGAGATGAAAAGTGTGGAATAGAGTAATAAAAGTGTGAGAAGAAAAAAAAAAAAAAAAAAAAAAGAAATATATAAATTGAAGTGTGTGTGAGGTGAAGTGGTGAATTGGGTGATAAGTGTGTGCATCCCATTTGTCCGCATGTGTTGATGGTGGCAAAGAAAAATGTAATGGGTGAGTGAAAAGAAGTTATGTGTGAATGAGGTGAGCTAACCTGAATGTGAGTGTAACTGTGAAAAATTAATTAACTTGTTGATGCAAACAAAAAAGTAAGGGTGAAATTGACAAACGTGCAATGGCATTCAGGGCGAACAAAAATGGACCTGACTCAAAGGACACTTACCCAAGTAGCACACCATGCAACACCAAGCGATGGAGTGGCTGGTGTGCAGGAGCTCCAGGCGGAGACCAGCCAAGTGAATAGCCGGCTCCGACTGAAGGTGTAGGGTATATACGCCGCCAACGCCACGTGCGTGAACATGGGGGGGGCGAGAGGCGGCGTCCGCACCCGAGCCGGAACGCTCGGTGATTGGCGCCGAAACGCCCCCACATGCGTCACGCAGTTGGTGCTCTCAGCGGCAGCGTGATGACGTCATGTCCGACGCCACACGCTGGACGTGAGGACCGTGGCGCCGATGCGCGAAGGGGCGTCCGCCCAACTCTCAGGACACAACAGTGCAGGGAGAAAGGGGAGGACCCACGAGGCGCATCGCAGCTCCCGTGAATGTGGAAAAGAGCCCCCAACACACCACGAACAAGCTCAAAAAACCCCCCAAAACCCGCACGCACCACCAGTGCGGCAAAAACACATGGATAATGTAATCAAAGGTTGTATGAATCAAAGTAGAAAAAGGGGTTTAAACCAATTGAGTTTGTGCCGGGAATGCCAAAATGTTGCTGTCACTAATAAGCAGGTAAATACATACACCAATGTACCCAGTACTTCTTGGCTGACTCAAATGTGCAAGTCCCTATGCGGGGAATATAAACATATGAGAATGCACCTCACGCGTGGATAGCAGGGGAACACTGCTAATCCAACTTTTCAACCGCTTCCATCCCTATCTATAATGGGAAAAAACTGGGGAATGTGGGACTTTAAATGAGGCACAAAAGCGTGCCTCCATCCCTATATTTGGATGCATCAAAAGGAAGGTGGGACTTTGAATTGAAGCGGTTGAAATGCAGAGGTGATGGTATATAAAAAGTTTTATTTGTATAAATTATTAAATTTCCATTTGTTACATATATGCACAAGATGTAAACACGGTAATACAAGGGTGTAAAACATATAACTAAATAGGATAAAATTCAAAACAATCAAGTAGATAGTGTGTGACAGCAAAACGGCCTAAACAAGCCCAACACAGCATGCCCGGCACCTGTGTAAATGATCACATGATAAATCTAAGGTAGCTAGGTTCATAAAGGTAACATCATGGGCCATTGTGTCTGTGGCATCATGTAGCTCTACGCGTTTCGTGGATTCGTTTCCACTCGTCAGGAGCAGATGCACCGGACCCCTGTAAATATAGTAAATGAGGTAAACCACACTCTGTTTGAAGGTGAAAACTATTAATTAAATTTGAAAGATTTAACCCAGTACACTCACCAACCCCGGTAGTAAGCGCAGCATGGGGCGAGCGAGACATGGCGAATCGGGAGCATAGACCACATCACGGGAGCTGAGGCGGCGTGGTAATACACAACTAACTTGGGGAGATGTAAGGGTGCCTGTGAGGGTTTCCATGTGCAAGGGTGCTGGCATGTGATACTGCAATTGAGGATATCTGGAAACAAATGAAGAATTGTACTGTGAGATGAAAAGTGTG
>JBBGZY010000947.1:0-163669 GCA_037952925.1 Lithobates clamitans
AAGATGGAAGTAGATTTGATAGAGAATAATTGATAAAGAGTCACTCTGAATAACTTCTTCATATGCATGACTTTTCAAGAACAGTCCGTATCTCTATGTGTGTGCTTGCAGCTTCACCGCTACCTTTTTACCATTACTTCCCATCTGCATGGTACTTCCAAGATGAGCCGAGAAAGAGTCACTCTGAATAACTTCGCCCCGCATGACTGATTGGAATCCCGGGACATTGCTAAACCCAAAGTCACAGGCCATCACCGCCTGTCTCACTGACTTGCGTACCAACATCCCTCAGCCTCTGGCAGTACCCTTCTCTTGGGCTTTCACCCACGTGATCAATAGTCCATGTGCCACTCAAGCGATCGATCGCCCAGTTTCCTTTCCGCTTTGTTGCTACTTCTCCCACAATGATTCTTAGTTCCTTTCTCTCCGTTATGGGCCCGCTCCCCTTCCCCGCAGGGGCGGCCAACGACACCAGCGACTACATGCTGTAAGAGTCGTCTCTTCCAACATGGAGACCGGTTCCCCACCCTTCTCGCAAGGGGGGAGCTCCGTTGGCTCCCCGGAGGGGGAAACCTCTCCCCATCCGGGGACCAGGCTGGCTTCTCCACGCTCGAACAGGAAACCCGGAAGACCTCTTCTCAACCATGTGACCCCGCTTTTATATGAGAGTCCCGGGCATTACCAAGCAAATTAATGATTGGCCGAGACTAGCATACAAACTACCTGCCACTCAAATGAGAAATGAACAAAAACAGGCCTGCTGTAATAGCACAAGCCTGTGTAAATTTACCTGACATAGTAAACTACCAAAAGGGTCACTGCTACATATATATCGAGAGAGAGAGCGCGAGAGAAAGAGAAAGAGAGAGAGCGCGAGAGAAAGAGAAAGAGAGAGAGCGCGAGAGAAAGAGAAAGAGAGAGAGCGCGAGAGAAAGAGAAAGAGAGAGAGCGAATGAGAAAGAGAGAGAGCGAAAGAGAAAGAGAGAGAGCGAATAGAGAAAGAGAGAGAGCGAAAGAGAAAGAGAGAGAGCGAAAGAGAAAGAGAGAGAGCGAAAGAGAAAGAAGAGAGAGAGATCGAGAGAGAAATCAAGATCGAGAGAGAGAGATCGAGAGAGAGAGATCGAGAGAGATCGAGAGAGATCGAGAGAGATCGAGAGAGATCGAGAGAGATCGAGAGAGAGAGAGGGATCGAGAGAGAGATCGAGAGAGGGAGAGAGGGATCGAGAGAGATCGAGAGAGAGAGAGGGAGAGAGGGATCGAGAGAGAGAGAGGGATCGAGAGAGAGAGAGGGATCGAGAGAGAGAGAGGGATCGAGAGAGAGAGAGGGATCGAGAGAGAGAGGGATCGAGAGAGAGAGAGGGATCGAGAGAGAGAGAGGAATCGAGAGAGAGGGGATCGAGAGAGAGAGAGGGGGATCGAGAGAGAGAGAGGATCGAGAGAGATCGAGAGATCCATTTTATTTTTAATAGAGATTGGGTTTATTTTACATTGATTTTTTTCATGGTATGTGTTTGAGCCATTAAAAGTCTAGAATTTATAAAAGCTTGTCTGAGCTTTCAGGAAACAGGGGGCAAAGAGCTTAAATTACAGGTGGGAGGGCTCAGTGAGAAGAGCTTTGAGAGCTGATTGGAGGGAAGGGACACACACTCCCTGCACACAGAAACAGAGCTGAGGCTGTCAATCACAGGATGTGTTTCTGAAGCTTCCTCCCCCTTTTTTTTTTTCCTTCTTCGCGGTGTCAGGAAAACTTGTCAGAAGTGACTCATGGTCACCCAAATTTGGGATTTTCTGTCACTTTTCATGATAATGGTAAACAGTACAAAAAATAGAGAGGGGTGAATCTCCCTTCAGAGAGAGCAATAAAAATTTGCCAGGGGTTCTATCCCTCTCCACTCAAAAAAAAAAAATTGCCATTAGTTATATTTTGTTTTCATTTCTGCTACATTTAAATATTTGTCTGTTTTTGTGTTTTTGTTTTTTTTTTAATTATTGGCGTGCCGGCCACACAGGGTGATGTAAATGGCGAGGCGGCGAGTTGCCATATGTTGCCGGTGACGATGGATTCTATAAATGCCCGTCTTCCTCTATGTGCTGCGTCAGGCTGTCACTCGGAGACAGGTGCGTGGGGGGGTCTCTGGAGAGGGGGGATCGGCTCTGCCTGCTCGCCTTTTGTCTAGCTCTCTGGATTGTGTTCACAATAAACGTTCGTCTCGGCTTCCAGCTTTTGTCTTCGGAATGCCAAATACACGGAGGGCGGAACCGTGTGCCCGGAGGATTTACATAACTGTCCCTCTTCTGTCCCTCTTCTGTCCTGCAGGACTCTCCTAAACAAACCGGCTCATTCACCGCTGAAATATTTTATATCATCATGTGATGTAAAAAGAAAAAAGTAAAAAAAGAAAATGACAAATTTGGCGTGGTCACGAAAACAAGGAAGGCAAAATATAAACAGATGAAACTTCTGTATAAAAGGAGATGCAATGTGCAGTACGATCAATGAATGTGGAGCAGCACTGGAGTCCTGGAGGCTCCAACTTCCACCAAGGACACGATTTGCTTTGCATTGGTACTTTCATCCCCAGGTTTGTGAGGGTTCTTTCCAGGCACTCCGACAACTTAAATAAAAAACTTGCAGACCATTCATTATCAGCTGAAGTCACCCCATTTATGTGCGTAGGAAAAATATTGATTGTAGGCTCCTTGGAGGGGAGTCTGATATGACTGGTTTAATGTCTTCTGTAGAGTAAGAATATACAGTATCTCACAAAAGTGAGTACACCCCTCACATTTATGTAAATCTTTTCTTCTATCTTTTCATGTGACAACACTGAAGAAATTACACTTTGCTTCAATGTAAAGTAGTGAGTGTACAGCTTGTATAACAGTGTAAATTTGCTGTCCCCTCAAAATAACTCAACACACAGCCATTAATGTCTAAACCACTGGCAACAAAAGTGAGTACACCCCTAAGTGAAAATGTCCAAATTGGGCCCAAAGTGTCAATATTTTGTGTGGCCATTATTTTCCAGCACTGCCTTAACCCTCTTGGGCATGGAGTTCACCAGAGCTTCACAGGTTGCCACTGGAGTCCTCTTCCCTCCTCCATGACGACATCACAGAGCTGGTGGATATTAGAGACCTTGCGCTCCCTCCACCTTCCATTTGAAGATGTCCCCACAGATGATCAGTAGGGTTTAGGTCTGGAGACATGCTTGGCCAGTCCATCACCTTTACCCTCAGCTTCCTTAGCGAGGCAGTGGTCTTGGAGGTGTGTTTGTGGTTGTTATCATGTTGGAATACTGCCCTGCGGCCCAGTCTCTGAAAGGAGGGGATCATGTTCTGCTTCAGTATGTCACAGTACATGTTGGCATTCATGGTTCCCTCAATGAACTGTACCTCCCCCAGTGCCGGCAGCACTCATGCAGCCCCAGACCATAACACTCCCACCACCATGCTTGACTGTAGACAAGACACACTTGTCTTTGTACTCCTCACCTGGTTGCCCCCACACAAGCTTGACACCATCTGAACCAAATAAGTTTATCTTGGTCTCATCAGACCACAGGACATGGTTCCAGTAATCCATGTCCTTAGTCTGCTTGTGTTCAGCAAACTGTTTGCAGGCTTACTTGTGCATCATCTTTAGAAGAGGCTTCCTTCTGGGACGACAGCCATGCAGACCAATCTGATGCAGTGTGCGGCGTATGGTCTGAGCACTGACAGGCTGACCCCCCCCACCCCTTCAACCTCTGCAGCAATGCTGGCAGCACTCATACGTCTATTTCCCAAAGACAACCTCTGAATATGACGCTGAGCACGTGACCTCAACTTCTTTGGTCAACCATGGCGAGGCCTGTTCTGAGTGGAACCTGTCTGTTAAACTGCTGTATGGTCTTGGCCACTGTGCTGCAGCTCAGTTTCAGGGTCTTGCCAATCTTCTTATAGCCTAGGCCATCTTTATGTAGAGCAACAATTCTTTTTTTATGATCCTCAGAGAGTTCTTTGCCATGAGGTGCTGATGTTGAACCTCCAGTGACCTGTATGAGAGAGTGAGAGCGATAACACCAAATTTAACACACCTGCTCCCCCATTCACACCTGAGACCTTGTAACACTAACAAGTCACATGACACCGGGGAGGGAAAATGGCCAATTGGGCCCAAATTGGACATTTTTTAACTTAGGGGTGTACTCACTTTTGTTGCCAGCGGTTTAGACATTAATTTGCTGTGTGTTGAGTTATTTTTGAGGGGACAGCAAAATTTACACTGTTATACAAGCTGTACACTCACTACTTTACATTGTAGCAAAGTGTCATTTCTTCAGTGTTGTCACATGAAAAAATAGAATAAAATATTTACAAAAACGCGAGGGGTGTACTTACTTGTGAGATACTGAAAATACACTAAATGTTACCTTTGCCTCACCTCCTCCTCTTTCCCCCCCACCCCACCCCCCATGCACACAGTGGAGTTGCTCTTTAAGGGTAAGTGGTCAGGGTCAGGTACTTCAGTAACAAGAGCCATGACAACCCCCATCTGATCCTGGGAGAGCTGGAGATCAGAAGAAGTAAGACGATCCGCTATTTGTATTCAAAGTAATGAAGTGTTTCAGGTTACAACTGACCTCGTTCACATACTCACCGCACCCACACAAGGCCTGGATCCCGTGCTCAGTGCACCATGTGGAACCAAATATACCCAGCATGCCACTGTACTAATTACACCGTGCACACCCTCTATACCATCCATACCCAGCATGTCACTGTGCCATCTATACCGAGCACCCCCCCCCCCCATACCATCCATACCCAGCATGCCACTGTACCATCTATACAGAGCACACCCACTATACCATCCATACCCAGCATGCCACTGTACCATCTATACAGAACACACCCACTATACCATCCAAACCCAGCATGCCACTGTACCATCTATACAGAGCACACCCCCTATACCATCCATACCCAGCATGCTACTGTACCATGTATACAGAGCACACCCCCTATACCATCCATACCCAGCATGCCACTGTACCATCTATACCGGGGATATGCAATTAGCGGACCTCCAGCTGTTGCAGAACTACAAGTCCCATGAGGCATAGCAAGACTCTGACAGCCAAACGCATTACACCCAGAGGCAGAGGCATGATGAGACTTGTAGTTTTGCAACAGCTGGAGGTCCACTAATTGCATATCCCTGATCTATACCCCCATACTATCTACACCCAGCTTGCCACTGTACAATCTATACTGAGCACACTCCACTGTACCATCCATACCAAGTACATCACCCTAGACCATCCATACCCAGCATGCCGCTGTACCATCCATACAGAGCACACCCCCCTATACCATCCATACCCAGCATGCCACTGTACCATCCATACAGATCACACCCCCTATACCATCCATACTGAGCAAATAACCCTATACCATCCAGACCAAGCACCCCCCCCCCCCCCCCATACCATCAATACCTAGCATGCCATTGTACTGTCCATACCCATCTACAGAGCCCACCCACCTATACCAAACACATCACCCTAGACCATCCATACCATCCACACCGAGCACCCCCCCCCCCCCAACCATACAAAACCTGAATCCTGAGCACAGGGCACAAATGCTGTACCATCCATACCAAACATGCCTCTGTAC
Source organism: Lithobates clamitans (assembly GCA_037952925.1). Classification (NCBI taxonomy): domain Eukaryota; kingdom Metazoa; phylum Chordata; class Amphibia; order Anura; family Ranidae; genus Lithobates; species Lithobates clamitans. The sequence goes on from JBBGZY010000947.1 coordinate 5,665, forward strand.
TATCCGTACCCAGCACACCACCCCACACCAGCCATGCCCAGCACACAATGCTGTACCAACCTCACACATACCTCCCAACAACTTTTTTTGAATGGGAACGAGGGACACCTATTAGCAAAAGTATGTACACACCCCCTTAAAGGAGAATTATCAAAAAAGAAAAAAAAAAAAAGGGAAAGAAGCTTAAATTAAACCCACAAGCGCAATATTCCTTTATACTGACTTTTGAAATTTACAAATGCAGCAATTTAGAAATTGGATGAAAGGTTTAGCACCGGTATACACTTTTTGAAAGATAAAAGGTGGATTTTATATACGTCTATAAAGATCAGACCAAAATGAGGAGGAAATTGTTCCAAATCAAGGAGAGTTGGGAGCTATACATACACAGTGCACCCGGTTCTATTCTCTATGTCTGACAGATTCTGGCTTTTGCAGACCAGCGTACAATCAGAAAAAATAAACTGTCCCAGTACACCAGCGATGGTCAACTTTTTTGATAAACGGGGCTCAAGTGTGGCCCCTCACATCAGCACAAGTTTGCACATTTTATTTAAGAGATGGCCACAGACTTCAGGTGTTCTACTGAGAAAGTTCCGGTCGGCAGATAAGGACCCCCCTCTACTGCGCAGGCGCTGCGCCTGCGCAGTAGGATCCGGCGTAAATAACTGAAAATCAGCTGTACATGGCGCCTGTAAGAGGGCCCCTCGTGCCACTTTTTACCACGCTTCGGGCACGGCCTCGCTTCGCTCGGCTCTTTTTGATTCCCCCTCTAGGTCCACTTGGATGGTGGGGAAGGAACCTGGACCCAGGGCGCAGGCGCCGTGTACAGCTGATTGAAAAGTTTGAGCTTCGGCTATCTCCGGCGGCTGTCAGTAGTTCGTACTGCGCAGGTGGGAACTTTCTCGGCAAGACACCGGCACGCTTCCCTGAGCCCCATTTCCATTCAGCGGTGTGCACAAGAGCAGCGGCTCTCCCAGGTCTCTCTCTCTCCTCCTTGGCTCACACAGCAGCAGGAGCCATTGACCAAAGGACTTCCTATTTGGGGGGGGGGGGGGGGGGGGCACTTGGCTGGGAGGAGCTAGGACCGCCAACGGGGGGGGGGGGACTGAAAATAAAGGGGGATCAGGGCTACTCTGTGCAAAAGCATTACACAGAGCTGGAAAGTAGAACGTCTTATTTTATTTTAATAAAAATCCTTCCTTTAGAATCATTTTAGGGAAATATATTGCATTATTAGTGATAATAAAAAAAAATAAAATAATAACATAACATAATAAAATAAAAAAAAAAAAAAAAAAAAAAAAAGCAGAAAGGTCGGCACAAAAAAAAAAAAATAATAAAAATAATATATATATATATATATATATATATATATATATATATATATATATATATATATATATATATATATATATATATATATATATATATATATATATATATATATATATACATACATACATACATACACACACACACACACACACACACACACATATATATATATATATATATACCCATTTGACAGTAACTAGTCTATAGAATATTATTTTTCCCTCAGTGGCCTGAGAAGACACCTAAGGAAAACAGACTGCCACCGAGGGTTGTCCAATAAGAGCCAAAAACTGATTCATGTGGCCCCGGGCTGCAAGTTGGGCACCAGGCCTTTACACAAACACATGACTTTTCTATCTGTTACTCAGAATGATGACACAATTAGGATTAGTCAAAAAAGTCATTGCAAAAAGTGGCAGTATTATGCCAAGTGCACAAGTGCAGAAACTAAACCGAGCGCTGATTAATTCTGGGCTTTCCACTGTGAAGCTTTTGCTGCTTTTCAGATCATATGCAAAACATGCACACTTCCTGTACCTGGAAGATTCAGATACGATTGAAGACTGCCATGCGTGTCGTCTGCAAAACATCCATGTGTACAGTACATACAATAGCGAAAGTGGAACTTTATGAAAAAATAGAAAGCTAGAGAACAGTCAGGATTTTGAATGCAGAAGAGAATTACATTGGCAGGTAAGTATCTTTTAATGCAGAAGAGACAATCTACCTTTTTACACTGAGCTGCGCATGCACAGCTCATTATTCAATTCGGACAATGCCAAGATGATCAAAATCCCACGCATATGCGGGAGTAGAGCTGCACGATCAATTGTTAACAATCGTTATCACTATTTTTTTCCCCCATTGCGATCTTGACAAAGCATTTCCTGATTCTTTCTATGCAGAGAATTCTCTCTGCTGTGCTAAAGCTGACAGCCATCAAAAGAAAAAAAAAAAAAAGGGGGGAGTCTGCCAAGAATCACAATATTCTTTAGCAGTGGAACTTAAGTATAAACATTGTAACAATGTGTCCTTTAGATCAAAGGAATACACTTTGGTGTGTAAATGAGGGAAGATTAACCACTTAAACACAAACTTTTTCTGACATTTGTTGGTTTCAAGTTAAAATCTTTTTTTTTGCTAGAAAATTACTTAGATCCCCCAAACCTTATAATATATACATATACATATACATACACATATACACATATATATATACATACATATATATACATACATACACACACACACACTGTATTTGCGCAGCAGTAGTTCAAAGGCAATTTTTTGGGAAAAAATTACACTTTAAAGAATTAAAAAAAAAACGAACCAGTTAAGTTAGTTCAATTTCTTTTGTATAATGTGAAAGATTTTACGCCGCAAGAATCGTGATCTTTTTATTCCAAACAAAAAAAAAAAAATTGTGATTCTCATTTTGGCGAGAATCGTGGAGCTCTCTGCGGGAGTGACATCATCTTGGCCCGGCCAATGAAAGCGGTCGGCGATCAGTACCCAGAAGCCGTTTTTGAGAGTTTTAAGACGCTGCATCTCTGAAGTATAGATCAGTGTTTTTCAACTCCAGTCCTCAAGGCGTCCCGACAGATCATGTTTTAAGGCTCTCCATTATTTTGCATGGGTGATTTAATCAGTTTCACTGCCTTGGTAATTACCACAGCCGTTTCATCTGCGGCAGATCCTGAAAACATGACCTGTTGGGGCGCCTTGAGGACTGGAGTTGAAAAACATTGGTATAGATCCACTTTTAGGTGGACTTCTCAGATTTATTGTTTCATGTTAAGTACATGCATGCTACATGTGTCATTGTAACACTTCCAAGTGGGAGGGGCCGGTCCATTAGGGGCACCACCCCCCCTAGTTTGCATGCGAGATGCATGCGGGGCGTCGGTGTTGTGTCGAGAAGTGCCCGCTATCGAGAAGTGCCCGAGATGAATGCTTAGAAGAATAGCATAAAAAAGATTTTGTTTTGCAGCACTGGGCATCTTTAAAAATTCCGCCCCCAACCGCCCATCATTGGTAAATCTGCCCACAACATGTAGAAATCCGCCCCTCACTGACATGAACTCGCCACAGGAGCGCAGGGCACAATCTGATGGAAAAATGTATTCTGTCGGCTATTGTGCGCAGGCGCCGTCACAATAGCTGATCGTAAAATCAGCTGTTGTGCTGTTCCGTATGGCGCATGCTCAGTACAACCCGCGCACTTCTCGACAGAACACTGGACTCAAATGTTTGTATGAGTTTCTCCCCCCCAACCACATGATTAGAGCCGAAGCCTCTAACTGGCTTGAAAAAGGTTGGGCTCGGGGCGCAGAACCCACCCACTTGTGACAATAGCGAATCAATATTCACTATGGTCATCCGGGTTCTCCTCCCAGCCTATCAGGACAGGAGGCGGAACAGGTTGGCGGGTAGAAGAAGCCGACGAAGCCGCGGAGGGACTGTGCCGTGGATCGGTGAGTGCCGGGACCGTGGAGCGGTGACTACAGCACGGACGGTGGACTCTCCTCCTCTCTATGACTTTCAAGTCTCCTGGATGGACTGAGGGGGGGGGCAGCAGACCTGTCCTATGGTGAGCACGGAGGAGCGTGCTGGGCATCCACAGACTGGTGATCTACCAACAACCCCCCCTCCCCTGGGGCACGGAACACTGGAGCAACCCTTCGCTCACCAAGACTGCATGCATTACTTCATCCTCTTCACCCACCGACTACCAGGGGGACAGCATGGCAGAGTATGCCATCACAGCAGGCTAGAGAGCTCCGCTGTAGGCAGGGCTGTCTTTAACAGAGGGCAAAAGGGGCAGCTGCCCAGGGCCCAGTCATTGTTGTGGGGCCCAAGGCAGCTTCCCCTCGAGCCGGCACTGCCCGCAAATAGTTGATAAGTGGATTCGGGAGGGCCCAAGAAAAATGTTTGCCCAGGGTCAAATCAATATTAAAAGATGGCCCTGGCTGTAGGGTGAGTGCGGACCCGGAGAGGCCCACCTGTACCCCCCCCCCACAAAATCCTCCAGCACCAGCCTCGCCACTGCTTCCAGGTATTGATTACCTCTCACAGAGGTATCAGTGTTCCGTCTGAAAATGACTTCATCCACTTTTCTCTAAGACTGAACCATCTTTATGCAGGTATCATCCAGGGTCACGCTCTACTTCCTGGACTGAAACACCGACAGAGAGATAACACAATCATGTAAATCATGTAAACAGGCAATCTGTCGGGCATGTGCTGCTTAGCTCCAGGCAAGTCTAAAAGCAGACCCCGGGGGGGGGGGGGGGGGGATAAATGGGCTGCAGGGCTAACAATCCATCATAGCAGCCTCCGTGTCAAACAGAAGATCTTTAGATGTTCTTGTGTGTTTATTCACTCTGCACCCCAGGCCAAAAAAGACCAAGTCAGCTTACGTGAATGGCTACAAGTGTAATCAGAATTTCAAAATAAGAAATCTGAAGGAGTAGTAGATTGCTATCTATATTTCTAGAATAACTTATTGTATACAGAATGAGATTTCTAGAAGAACATCTACAGATCTAACAAGATTTCTGAAAGAACATCTACAGATCTAAAGAGATGTCCAGACAACCATTTCAACTACATGACATATATTAGGAAATTAAGAATATTTTTCAAACAAGTTTTAAATGTAACGAGATGATAGTACACAACGGTAAGCAATCTAAGCCCAATCCTGCTGAGCTCATTCTGGTCCTGGCAGGTCCACAGCAGACCCAAGCGAGGCAAATGGGCTGCAGAGCTAACAATCCAGCATGGCAGCTGAAGAGTCGAACAGAACATGTTTAGAGGTTCTTGTGTATCTTATTCAATCTGCACCTCAGACCAAAAAGACCAAAAGTCAGCCGATGTGAATGACTACAAAAATGATCAAAAAAGTTTCACAACTTCCACTAATTCAGCATTTATTGAAATAAGAAATCTAAACCAGCAGACTTCCTTCTATATTTCTGTGGAAGCGTATATACAGATCTAAAAGATTTCTATGATAACATAGAAGCAAGCCAAACGCTGCTGAGCTATTGGATCCAGCAGGCCCACAGCAGACAAATAACTGAGCCACAGAGCTAACAATCCAGCATGGTGGCTGCAGTGTCAAACAGAAAATACTGAGATGTTCTTGTTATTCACTGTTAAACTGAACCTCAGACAAAAAAAAAACAAAAAAAAAACGCAAACTCATCTTCTACGAATTGAGACATGTGTAATCAGAATTTCAGAACTTCCACTACAGAATTTTTATTGAAATTAGAAATTTGAACCAGTAGACTGCCATCTATATTTCTATAAGAGCATATAGAGATCTAATATAGAGTTCTGTAAGGTCATGTAAAGATCTAATAGCGTTCCATAAGAGCATATAGAGATCTAATAGCGTTCCATAAGAGCATATAGAGATCCAATAGCGTTCCATAAGAGCATATAGAGATCCAATAGCGTTCCATAAGAGCATATAGAGATCCAATAGCGTTCCATAAGAGCATATAGAGATCTAATAGCGTTCCATAAGAGCATATAGAGATCTAATAGCGTTCCATAAGAGCATATAGAGATCTAATAGCGTTCTACAAGAGCATATAGAGATCTAATAGCGTTCTACAAGAGCATATAGAGATCTAATAGCGTTCTACAAGAGCATATAGAGATCTAATAGCGTTCTACAAGAGCATATAGAGATCTAATAGCGTTCTACAAGAGCATATAGAGATCTAATAGCGTTCTACAAGAGCATATAGAGATCTAATAGCGTTCTACAAGAGCATATAGAGATCTAATAGCGTTCTACAAGAGCATATAGAGATCTAATAGCGTTCTACAAGAGCATATAGAGATCTAATAGCGTTCTACAAGAGCATATAGAGATCTAATAGCGTTCTACAAGAGCATATAGAGATCTAATAGCGTTCTACAAGAGCATATAGAGATCTAATAGCGTTCCATAAGAGCATATAGAGATCTAATAGCGTTCCATAAGAGCATATAGAGATCTAATAGCGTTCTATAAGAGCATATAGAGATCTAATAGCGTTCCATAAGAGCATATAGAGATCCAATAGCGTTCCATAAGAGCATATAGGAGATCCAATAGCGTTCCATAAGAGCATATAGGAGATCCAATAGCGTTCCATAAGAGCATATAGAGATCTAATAGCGTTCCACAAGAGCATATAGAGATCTAATAGCGTTCTACAAGAGCATATAGAGATTTACAGTCGTGGCCAAAAGTTTTGAGAATGACACAAATATCAATCTTCACAAAGTCTGCTGCCTCAGTTTTTATGATGGCGATTTGCATATAACTCTTCTTTGCCATGAAAGTAAACAATCCAAAAAAAAAAAAAAAAAAAAAAAAAACATTTCCACTGCATTCATGAAGAAAGCTTGAGGGCACCCAAGAAAATCCAGCAAGCGCCAGGATGGTTGATTCACCTGCGGGATCGGGGCGCCACCAGTGCAGAGCTTGCCTGGGAATGGCAGCAGGCAGGTGTGAGTACATCTACAGGCACAGTGAGGAGAAGACTTTTGGAGGATGGCCTGGTGTCAAGAAAGGCAGCAAAGAACACACTTCTCTCCAGGAAAAACATCAGAGACAGACTGATATTCTGCAAAAGGTACAGGGATTGGACTTCTTCTCCTTGTCCGGAGAAGAAAAAGAGAAGCGCTACCATCAGTCCTGTGTCATGCCAACAGTAAAGCATCCTGAGACCATTCATGTGTGGGGTTGCTCCTCAGCCAAGGGAGTGGGCTCACTCACAATTTGTCTAAGAACACAGCCACGAATAAATTATGGTACAAAACCCATCCTTCGAGAGCAACTTCTCCCAACCATCCAAGAACAGTTTGGTGAGGAACAATGCCTTTTCCAGCATTATGGACCACCTTGCCATAAGGCAAAAGTCATAACTAAGTGGCTTGGGGAACAAAACATTGGCATGTTCTGTCCATGGCTAGGAAACTCCCCAGATCTTAAACCCATTGAGAACTTGTGGTGAATCCTCGAGATGCGGGTGAACAAAAAACCCCACAAATTCTGACAAACTCCAAGCATTAATTATGCAAGAATGGGCGGCCATCAGTCAGGATGTGACCCAGAAGAAGATTGACAGCATGCCAGGGAGAATTGCAGAGGTCTTGAAAAAGAAGGGTCAACACTGCCAATATAGACTTTGCCTAAACTTCATGTCATTGTCAATAGAAGCCTTTGACACTTAGGTAATGCTGGTAATTATACTTCAGTATACCATAGTAACATCTGACAAAAAGATCTAAAAACACTGAAACAGCAGACTGTTGTGAAAATTTATATTTGTGTCATTCTCAAAACTTTTGGCCACAGCTGTAATAGCATTCTAAAATGGCATATAGGGGATCTACGCATTCTAAAAAGGGCATATAGGGATCTACGCGTCCTAAAAAGGGCCATATAGGGATCTACGCGTTCTAAAAAGGGCCATATAGGGTTCTACGCGTTCTAAAAAGGGCCATATAGGGTTCTACGCGTTCTAAAAAGGGCCATATAGGGTTCTACGCGTTCTAAAAAGGGCCATATAGGGATCTACGCGTTCTAAAAAGGGCCATATAGGGATCTACGCATTCTAAAAAGGGCCATATAGGGATCTACGCATTCTAAAAAGGGCCATATAGGGATCTACGCATTCTAAAAAGGGCCATATAGGGATCTACGCATTCTAAAAAGGGCCATATAGGGATCTACGCATTCTAAAAAGGGCCATATAGGGATCTACGCATTCTAAAAAGGGCCATATAGGGATCTACGCATTCTAAAAAGGGCCATATAGGGATCTACGCATTCTAAAAAGGGCCATATAGGGATCTACGCATTCTAAAAAGGGCCATATAGGGATCTACGCATTCTAAAAAGGGCCATATAGGGATCTACGCATTCTAAAAAGGGCCATATAGGGATCTACGCATTCTAAAAAGGGCCATATAGGGATCTACGCAGTCTAAAAAGGGCCATATAGGGATCTACGCATTCTAAAAAGGGCCATATAGGGATCTACGCATTCTAAAAAGGGCCATATAGGGATCTACGCATTCTAAAAAGGGCCATATAGGGATCTACGCATTCTAAAAAGGGCCATATAGGGATCTACGCATTCTAAAAAGGGCCATATAGGGATCTACGCAGTCTAAAAAGGGCCATATAGGGATCTACGCAGTCTAAAAAGGGCCATATAGGGATCTACGCATTCTAAAAAGGGCCATATAGGGATCTACGCGTTCTAAAAAGGGCCATATAGGGATCTACGCATTCTAAAAAGGGCCATATAGGGATCTACGCGTTCTAAAAAGGGCCATATAGGGATCTACGCGTTCTAAAAAGGGCCATATAGGGATCTACGCATTCTAAAAAAGGGCCATATAGGGATCTACGCATTCTAAAAAAGGGCCATATAGGGATCTACGCATTCTAAAAAAGGGTCATATAGGGATCTACGCATTCTAAAAAGGGCCATATAGGGATCTACGCATTCTAAAAAGGGCCATATAGGGATCTACGCATTCTAAAAAGGGCCATATAGGGATCTACGCATTCTAAAAAGGGCCATATAGGCATCTACGCATTCTAAAAAGGGCCATATAGGGATCTACGCATTCTAAAAAAGGGCCATACAGGGATCTACGCATTCTAAAAAAGGGCCATATAGGGATCTACGCATTCTAAAAAAGGGCCATATAGGGATCTACGCATTCTAAAAAAGGGCCATATAGGGATCTACGCATTCTAAAAAAGGGCCATATAGGGATCTACGCATTCTAAAAAGGGCCATATAGGGATCTACGCATTCTAAAAAAGGGCCATATAGAAATCTACGCATTCTAAAAAGGGCCATATAGGGATCTACGCATTCTAAAAAGGGCCATATAGGCATCTACGCATTCTAAAAAGGGCCATATAGGGATCTTCGCATTCTAAAAAGGGCCATATAGGGATCTTCGCATTCTAAAAAGGGCCATATAGGGATCTACACATTCTAAAAAGGGCCATATAGGGATCTACGCGTTCTAAAAGGGCATAAAAGAATCTAAAACTTTTAAAGGGGCATATTATTATTTTACAGGATTTATATAGCGCCAACAGTTTGTGCAGCGATTACATATAAGGGCATATAGGGATCTAAGAGTTATATAAGGGCATATATGGATCTAATAAAGTTCTATAAGGGAATATAGGGATCTAAGAGTTCTATAAGGGCATACAGCGTTCTGATAGAGTTCTAGAAGAGCATATAGATATCTTGTCCTATAAGGGCATAGAGATATCTAAGGCAGGCCATAGATTATACTATTTTCTTGTACAACTTTCCTTTAGATTTACCAAAACCATATAATATGAGGTCAGACCTAAACACTTTCAACTTGTATACAATCAGGGAGGCCCTTGCACTACATAGTTGAAGGTAAATATAAAAGGAAATTGAATAAGAACATTGTATAGGGTATGGCCAGCTTACTAGAGTTCTATACGGGCATAGAGAGATCAAATAGAGTTCTATACGGGCATATAGAGATCAAATAGAGTTCTATACGGGCATATAGAGATCTAATAGAGTTCTATACGGGCATATAGAGATCTAATAGAGTTCTATACGGGCATATAGAGATCTAATAGAGTTCTATACGGGCATATAGAGATCTAATAGAGTTCTATACGGGCATATAGAGATCTAATAGAGTTCTATACGGGCATATAGAGATCTAATAGAGTTCTATACGGGCATATAGAGATCTAATAGAGTTCTATACGGGCATATAGAGATCTAATAGAGTTCTATACGGGCATATAGAGACCTAATAGAGTTCTATACGGGCATATAGAGACCTAATAGAGTTCTATACGGGCATATAGAGATCTAATAGAGTTCTATACGGGCATATAGAGATCTAATAGAGTTCTATACGGGCATGTAGAGATCTAATAGAGTTCTATACGGGCATAGAGAGATCTAATAGAGTTCTATACGGGCATAGAGAGATCTAATAGAGTTCTATTCGGGCATATAGAGATCTAAGAGTTCTATTCGGGCATATAGAGATCTAAGAGTTCTATAAGGGCATATAGAGATCTAAGAGTTCTATAAGGGCATATCGAGATCTAAGAGTTCTATAAGGGCATATAGAGATCTAAGAGTTCTATAAGGGCATATAGAGATCTAAGAGTTCTATAAGGGCATATAGAGATCTAAGAGTTCTATAAGGGCATATAGAGATCTAAGAGTTCTATAAGGGCATATAGAGATCTAAGAGTTCTATAAGGGCATATAGAGATCTAAGAGTTCTATAAGGGCATATAGAGATCTAAGAGTTCTATAAGGGCATATAGAGATCTAAGAGTTCTATAAAGGGCATATAGAGATCTAAGAGTTCTATAAAGGGCATATAGAGATCTAAGAGTTCTATAAAGGGCATATAGAGATCTAAGAGTTCTATAAAGGGCATATAGAGATCTAAGAGTTCTATAAAGGGCATATAGAGATCTAAGAGTTCTATAAAGGGCATATAGAGATCTAAGAGTTCTATAAAGGGCATATAGAGATCTAAGAGTTCTATAAAGGGCATATAGAGATCTAACAGAGTTTTATAAGGGCATATAGGGATCTAACAGAGTTTTATAAGGGCATATAGAGATCTAAGAGTTCTATAAGGGCATATAGAGATCTAAGAGTTCTATAAGGGCATATAGGAGATCTAACAGAGTTCTATAAGTGAATATAGAGATCTAATAGAGGTCCATAAGAGCATATAGGGATCTAAGTGATATAAGAAAACATACAGATCTAATCAATTTCCTGACAACTATTTCAGATCCATGAAATGTTTTAGAAGAGAAATATTTATTTTGTAAACTAGTTACAATGTAACAACACAATGATAAAAGCACATGCAGGGGGACAATCTAAAAACCAAATGATGCTGAGCTCAGGCCAGTCCTGGCAGTCCCAACAGAACCCAAGATATTGAGATGTTCTGGGGTGTTTAATCTCACTGAGTTAAACTGCACCCCAGGCAAAAAAAAAAAAAAAGAAGCCATTTCCTCCCAGTGACAGTGATCTTTATTCAGTTACACACCTATAAACTTCAAGAAAGTCGATGCGCCCGGCGGAGAGGATGTCATAGAAATGTGCTTACAAGGCTGTTGTCACCTTCTGGTTATAAAAAGGGCAGCATAGTAAATTCAGCTCCCTCCAAAAACGGTCACAGCGGACCCTGAGAGCTGAAAAGCCACTCTCTGGAGGAAAACAAAAAATGCAAATTCCAAGTCTGCAGGTGGTCTGAGAACAGGAAAAAAAGAGTTCACACTACAGACATAGGATTTGCATAGAGATAAAAAAAAAAGAAAAAAAAAAAAAGAAGGTTCCTGCTGCTGGCTCACTACAATTTACACTATACAAAAAAAAAAAAAAAAAGATATATATATTTTTTATTTATATTAAAAAAAAAAGAGGAGAGAAAAGAAAAGTACCAAAAAAATCCCCCTGAAAAAAAAAAAAAGTTTTGCAACTTTCTATAAAGTGATCTGGATAGTAACTGAACCTCTCTGCAGTTTTTGTGGCTCTTCAGCTGCCGTGGAACTTAGATGCAATGCCACCCACTCTTGAGAGGACATGCTGACGCTTGTAGTTCCACAACCACTTTAGATCATGCACTTTGCTCAGGTTTAGGAGCCCCCACCCCCCAATTCTCCACCAGTACAGGTAGAAAGCACTCACCCAGGTGACCAGGGGGCTGTCCAGGAACAGGTCCATGAGCTGGGAGATGGTGATATCCATAGTGGGTCCTGGTTTGGAGGGGCAGTTGTGCTATCATAGAGAAGAGCCCATCTTGTGTGTGTGTGTGCCCCTGGAGGGAGCAGAGTGCTAACAGCTGAACAATGAGAGTCTCATCTCTGCAGGGGGGGGTGAGACCAGCACACCCTCCACCACTCCCCCTCCCCCCTTCTCCTCCTCTTTCTTTCTCAGGGGGATGGTGCCCTACTGTCTGTGCAGATCACAGCTCCTGTGCAGTCCATGCACTAAATGCAGCTTCACCTGCAGCTTCAGCCAAGTGCTGAGTCTCCAAGGGACCTCATGTGCACCAAGTGACCTCATGTAGCAACTGTGCAAACAGCCCCAGGGCACAAGGCAGGCCAATGGGATGGCAGAGGAGGTGGGAGGGGGGGGAGCTGCTGCCACCAATCCCTGAAGAGTTCAGTTGGTTGGGGTTTGAATAAGGATTAGAGAGGTTGCTGGGCTGCACCTGTTTGTCTGTCTGCAGGCTGGAGAAGGTGGCAGGGAAGGCTGGGACTTGTGGTTCCTGGATTTCTAGAGAAGATACAGTTTTAAGTCATTGTTGTGACTGTAGCTTTAATATTTTGTCTGATGCATTTATGCCTTTAATTTAATTTTTTTTAGTCTCAATTTAGTAAATTTCTTTGTATAAAGCAGGGAAGTTAGATAAATGGATAGACTAGAGATTAGATAAATCGCCACAGAATCTGATGTTTTTAAGTAGTTGGAATAGATTTGCACTGATATGCTGGCAGAACTTCATCAACATCCCTACTAAGGAGCAAGTAATGAATATATGCGATAAGCAAAAAAAAAAAAAAAAAAAAGCGTGTGTATGTATGTGTGTATGTATATATATATATATATATATATATATATATATATATATATATATATATATATATATATATATATATATATATATATGTGTGTATGTATTAGTATTTCAATTTATATAAAAAAGAATATTTATTACAATTTTATTTATTTATATATAATATGTTCTAAATAAAAAATAGAATATTTGCTAATATATATATATATATATATATATATATATATATATATATATATATATATATATATATATATATATATATATATATATATATATATTTTTATATATGGAATATTTGCTAATAAAAATATATATATATGTGTATATATATAAAAAATGATATTATATGTATTATATTGTATATCAATTTATATATAAAATAACATTATGTAAAAAATAAATTAATTATATATATATATATATATATATATATATATATATATATATATATATATATATATTCATTTTATAAATGTATAATAATAATATAAAAAGAATATTTATTACAAATATATATATATATATATATATATATATATATATATATATATATATATATATATATATATATATATAATTTTGTAATAAATATTCTTTTTTATATTATTATACATTTATAGAATGAATATATATATATATATATATATATATATATATATATATATATATATATATATATATATATATATATATATATATATATATATATATATATATATATATATATATATATATATATATATATATATATATATCATTTATTTATTTTTTACATAATGTTATTTTATATATAAATTGATATACAATATAATACATATAATTTAATATCATTTTTTTTTTTACAAGCAGTTTAAAGAGGAACTGCAGTCCGCTCACATCATTTGTAATAAAAACAGCTTTGCCATTCGGAAGCTTCCCTCCAACCACTTTGCAAATTATTTTAATATATACTGTGATTCTGTACTTGCCAAATATGCTGCAGAAATTTCCTTCCACTGAGTCTGGCTGCAGCCATTTTAACTGTGGGCAGCTGAAGCTGCTGCCTGTTCACTTCCTGGATTTACACAGACACACACCTGCAGCTCTCATTGTCCCTCTTATGACTCATCCCCCCTCCCATCCTGGCAAACTCTCACGAGAGAGAGATGTGCATGAGGTCATAAGCCTAGGCTGATGACCAGACAAGAAATAGGAAGTGGGCTGTATAAGGGATTTACTGGCAGAAAAAAAAATGTTTTACTATCCAAAGTTAAAACAACAACAAGGACAGAAGATTTAATAGATGGAAAGATGAAAAAAATGACTGAAGTTCCGCTTTATTAAGTACCTGGTATCAGCCTCTGGCAGTCCCTGTACAGCAAGGCTCAGACTGGTGTAGTAGAAGTAACCAATCTGTTTGTACTGCAGTGCCCATATGCCAACAAAGTACATGCTGATTGGAGGAGAGAGCAGAGTGACAGGAGAATGAGCGCATCAGTCAGCTGCAGGTATCAGCCTCTTGCAGCTTCTGCACAGCAGAGCTAAGCCTGGGGGGGGGGGAGAACCAAAAGCAACCAATCAGTTGTGCTGCAGTGCCCAAATGCTAACAAGGAGCTTGTTGATTGGAGGAGAGAGCAGAGTGACAGGCATATGTGCTCTTCGGTCAGCTGCTGGTATCAGCCTCTTGCAATTCCTGTACAGCAGAGCTCAGAATGGGGTAGAAGAAGCAACACAAGCAACCGTTCACTTGTACTGCAGTGCCCAAATGTCAACAAGGTACATGCTGATTGTGGGAGAGAGAAGAGTGACAGAGGAATGAGAGCACCAGTCAGCTGCTGGAATCAGCCTCTTGCAGTTTCTGTACAGCAGAGCTCAGACTGGAGTGGAAGAAACTGTGCAAGCATCCAATCAGTTGTACCGCAGTGCCCAAATGCTAACAAGGAACTTGCAGATTGGAGGAGAGAGCAGAGTGACAAAGAGATGCACGTTTTCAGTCAGCTGCTGGTATCAGCTTCTTGCAATTCCTGTGCAGCAGAGCTCAGAACAGGTAGAAGAAACAGCACAAGTAATCAATCAGTTGTTACAAGAAAGACAGAAATGGAAGGGCGCGCACACCTAGTGCATTACCAAAGATAATTTAATCATAAAAATGTTTTATATAAAAGTGGGTACTCACAAAATGCACCTGACAAAAGGCCATAAAAACAATGCATGGACATGCACAGAAGACGGGGTACAGCTAACGCGTTTCGGGGGCGCACCCCCCTTCCTCAGAGCTAGGCTAGCAAGTAGCAAATGTAGCAAGGCCTCCGGCCTTGTCCAGTCTAATGAGGACCTCCAAGGCCAAAGATAGCTGACATCCTTCAATATGTAGCGGGTTCTGAGGCATAGTGGGTGCAAAGTTGGTGAAAGTCATTGGGCGCCAGACACTTCTTGGATGTAAAAGAGGTTTTATTTCTTTTGACAGTCCTTTTTGTATTTTTGGGGGGAAAGAGGGTTAGGGCCAGGACACCCTTAAGTGGTTATAGATTAAATTGGCAGACTGCGAGACTTCAATAGGAGGACAGCCGTGCAGGGAAAGGCCCCGGCAAGGCGCCACTTCTGCACGCTGTCTCCTAGGGCGATAGTCCTTTAACAGTTCCTGAACTCAAACGTAGCAGTTCTTTCAGCTCCACTACAACTGGCTCTTGTAGTTCTTCAACACTGAGCTCCCGGTCTCTCACTAGACCCGCTGATTACCTGACTCTGAATCCTTGGAGCTCCTCCAGAGTTGGCGTTGGTATCTCCCCCAAGCGTCACCCACGCTTCCCTGCTGGGTCCCTAGCTTGGCACTCCAGGTACTTCTCAAGCTTCACCCCCGCTTCCCTACTGGGTCCCTGGCTTGGCACTCCAGATACTTCTCAAGCTTCACCCCCGCTTCCCTGCTGGGTCCCTAGCTTGGCACTCCAGGTACTTCTCAAGCTTCACCCCCGCTTCCCTGCTGGGTCCCTAGCTTGGCACTCCAGGTACTTCTCAAGCTTCACCCCCGCTTCCCTGCTGGGTCCCTAGCTTGGCACTCCAGGTACTTCTCAAGCTTCACCCACGCTTCCCTGCTGGGTCCCTAGCTTGGCACTCCAGGTACTTCTCAAGCTTCACCCCCGCTTCCCTGCTGGGTCCCTAGCTTGGCACTCCAGGTACTTCTCAAGCTTCACCCCCGCTTCCCTGCTGGGTCCCTAGCTTGGCACTCCAGGTACTTCTCAAGCTTCACCCCCGCTTCCCTGCTGGGTCCCTAGCTTGGTACTCCAGGTACTTCTCAAGCTTCACCCCTGGTGACCGGCGAGGTCCCTGGCTTGACTCACAAGGTCCCTCTGCAAGTGTCTCCTCTGCGGGTTGGGTCCCTGACTTGATCACCACCTGAAGTTTCCCGATTCTTCACCGTGCCCGTTCGGTGAGAATATGGTTCCGGTACTTTCTTCAGTTACTCACGGTGGTCCCTGGTAAAGGCGGTGGGTCCCTTCGTGGCGACAGCTTCCCTTCTACCTCCGACCACTGACAGATTCTCCGGCCGACAGAACCGTCACTTTTGGGTGGGACTGCAAGCCGCAATCCCAACCCTGTGCTGCCCTCTTGCTTCTGGATAGGCCTTCACACAGCCTGGCAGCCAAATGCCCCAGGGATAGGCCCAATCTCCGGGCCTAGAGGCCCAGGGCATACAAGATACGTCCACATGTCCACCCAGACACCCAGGTGGCACAGAACACAGATCACCTGACCTCCCCCGACTATATAGGTTCTCCCAGCAGGCCAAGGGATTCAAGAAAACCCCTGCCCATTGGCTGAGATACCCCATATACCCATAACCTGACCTTGGGTTGCCCTTCTCATATCTAGTACCACCAAGTGCCCGGCCACCTTGTGGAAGAAGATAAAAGCGCAACAAGGACTTAGGGAGGAATCAATAGATCTCTATCAATTGACCAAGATGACTATTCTTGGCGAGTAAATTTGTGAGGAGCTCCCTGACTAAACCACCGGGGTGCTACATATATATATATATATATATATATATATATATATATATATATATATATATATATATATATATATATATATATAAAATGTTTGGGGGTTATAAGTAATTTTCTAGCAAAAAATACCGATTAAGGCCGAGTTCACACCAGCTGCGTGCGCAGCTCGCAGCAAGGGGACTTGTTGCCTGAATTCGGACCTGAAATGGAGCCAAAGACTCACACGAGACCCTTTTCCAGTGCGGTCCGCGGGCCGCCGCCCCCCCGGAGATGTGTGAACCGGCTCCATTGAGAGCCGGTCAGTCTCCTGTCATGCGAATTGAATGCGGAGAAACTCACATTCCAATTCGCAATCGGTGTCCACCCAGACTCAAACTTTGTAAGAAGTGTCAGAAAAGACCTCGTCTTCAAGTGGTCATAAGCTTCATCAAAGCTTGTTGGAAGCTCCGGAAATGCTTTGTGAAAGCTTGCTGTTCACACGGCTCTTCTACAAGATGAAGCCCGTGTGAATCAGACCTACACTGGGCTATTTTTATCTTAACCGCTTTCGGACCGCCGCACGCCGATATACGTTCTAACTTTGAAGAGGAATATCGTTGTTATGGCAGCAGCTAGCTGCCATAACCCCAGTATCCTCTTCTTCGGCTGGCGGTCTGCTTTCCGATAAAGGTGGTCTCTGTGGCGGATTCGCCGTGAGATCACTTTTATCGGCGGCGGGAGAGGGCCACCCCCCCCTCCCGACGTGCTCCGGTACCCTCCGCCGCTTACAGGGGCCATCGGTAGCAGCGGAGGCGATTGGATCTTCACCCTTGTTGGGTATGGAGACGAGTGAGGAGAAGATGGCCCCCACCCGTCTCCATGACATTGCTGGGAGGAAGCGACGTCAAAACGTCACTTCTGCCCATAGCTCTTAAAGGGCCATTTTTTTTTTTTTTTTTAATGACAATTTTTTTTTTTTTTTATTGCATTTTTGTGTAAATATGAGATCTGAAGTCTTTCTGACCCCAGATCTCATATTTAAGAGGTCCTGTCATGCTTTTTTTTTCCAATACAAGGGAAGTTTACATTCCTTGTAATAAGAATAAAAATGACACATTTTTTTTTTTTAAAACAGTGTAAAAAAAAAGGTAAAATAAATAAGAAAAAAGAAAATTTTTTAAACACGCCCCGTCCTGCCGAGCTCGTGTGCAGAAGCGAATGCATACGAGTAGCGCCCGCATATGAAAACTCTGTTCAAGCCACACATGTAAGGTATCGCTGTGATCGGTAGAGCGAGAGCAATAATTCTAGCACTAGACCTCCTCTGTAACTTAAAACATGCAACCTGTAAAATTTTTTAAACGTCGCCTATGGAGATTTTTAAGGGTAAAAGTTTGTCGCCATTCCACGAGCGGGCGCAATTTTGAAGCGTGACATGTTGGGTATCCGTTTACTCGGCGTAACATTATCTTTCACAATATAAAAAAAAAAATTGTGCTAACTTCACTGTTGTCTTATTTTTTTAATTCAAAAAAGTGTATTTTTTCCAAAAAAAAAGTGCGCTTGTAAGACGGCTGCGCAAATACGGCGTGACAGAAAGTATTGCAACGACCGCCATTTTATTCTCTAGGATGTTAACAAAAAAAAGTTTAATGTTTGGGGGTTCTAAGTAATTTTCTAGCAAAAAAAAAAAAAGTTTTTAACTTGTAAACAACACATCTAAAAAAAGAGGTGCGGTCCTTAAGTGGTTATAATGTTACTCATTGCTACATTGTTTTCATTAAAGTAAAAATATTTTTTCTGGAACCCTGGTGTCTCTATAGAAGGTTACTGTGAGTTTTCTGCTATCCTCAACTTTTTTTCTATGCTGGGCTAAGCCTGGCAAAAGAGGAGGCTCCACTACATGCAGGATATACTCTAGGTTTTCATGTTATCACCAGGCATGTACTGGCCATCGGGACTACCGGGAGATTCCCGGTGGGCCGATGGCTCAGTGGGCCAGTCAGGTGCGGTCCTGGAGCCGCTCCTCTCTGACAGTGAGTGATCGCAATTTCACTCCTGTCAGGAGGAGCAGCTTCCATCATATGCTGGAGAGAGCATTAGGCGTTATGCTCCCTCCAGCCTGCAGGGGGAGACAGACCAACGGCAGACTTTCCTTCCTCTCGCCCCTAGAACAAGAAGCTGCCTTCAAAACGGTGCGTACATGTGGGAGGGGGAGGAGAGGGAGGACACTGATGTGAAGGGCTGCTGATGGGGCCTCTCTGATGGGGACTGTGATGTGAAGTGAGCTGCTGGTGGGGACTGTGATGTGAATGGAGCTGCTGGTGGGGACTGTGATGTGAAGGGAGCTGCTGGTGGGGACTGTGATGTGAAGTGAGCTGCTGGTGGGGACTGTGATGTGAAGTGAGCTGCTGGTGGGGACTGTGATGTGAAGTGAGCTGCTGGTGGGGACTGTGATGTGAAGTGAGCTGCTTGTGGGGACGGTGATGTGAATGGAGCTGCTGGTGGGGACTGTGATGTGAAGGGAGCTGCTGGTGGGGACTGTGATGTGAATGGAGCTGCTGGTGGGGACTGTGATGTGAATGGAGCTGCTGGTGGGGACTGTGATGTGAAGGGAGCTGCTGGTGGGGACTGTGATGTGAAGGGAGCTGCTGGTGGGGACTGTGATGTGAAGGGAGCTGCTGGTGGGGACTGTGATGTGAAGGGAGCTGCTGGTGGGGACTGTGATGTGAAGTGGGCTGCTGGTGGGGACTGTGATGTGAAGGGAGCTGCTGGTGGGGACTGTGATGTGAAGGGAGCTGCTGGTGGGGACTGTGATGTGAAGTGGGCTGCTGGTGGGGACTGTGATGTGAAGGGAGCTGCTGGTGGGGACTGTGATGTGAAGGGAGCTGCTGGTGGGGACTGTGATGTGAAGGGAGCTGCTGGTGGGGACTGTGATGTGAATGGAGCTCTGGTGGGGACTGTGATGTGAAGGGAGCTGCTGGTGGGGACTGTGATGTGAAGTGGGCTGCTGGTGGGGACTGTGATGTGAAGTGGGCTGCTGGTGGGGACTGTGATGTGAAGTGGGCTGCTGGTGGGGACTGTGATGTGAAGTGAGATGCTGGTGGGGACTGTGATGTGAAGTGGGCTCTCTGGTGGGGACTGTGATGTGAAGGGAGCTGCTGATTGGGACACTCTGATGTAAGGGGGACACTGTTGGGGACTCTCTGATGTAAGGGGGATTCTGTTGGGGACACTCTGATGTAAGGGGGATGCTGTTAGGGACACTCTGATGTAAGGGGGACGCTGTTAGGGACACTCTGATGTAAGGGGGACGCTGTTAGGGACACTCTGATGTAAGGGGGACGCTGTTGGGGACACTCTGATGTAAGGGGGACGCTGTTGGGGACACTCTGATGTAAGGGGGGCGCTGTTGGGGACACTCTGATGTAAGGGGGGCGCTGTTGGGGACACTCTGATGTAAGGGGGGCGCTTTTGGGGACACTCTGATGTAAGGGGGACGCTGTTGGGGACACTCTGATGTAAGGGGGACGCTGTTGGGGACACTCTGATGTAAGGGGGGCGCTGTTGGGGACACTCTGATGTAAGGGGGGCGCTGTTGGGGACACTCTGATGTAAGGGGGGCGCTTTTGGGGACACTCTGATGTAAGGGGGGCGCTGTTGGGGACACTCTGATGTAAGGGGGGCGCTGTTGGGGACACTCTGATGTAAGGGGGATGCTGTTGGGGACACTCTGATGTAAGGGGGGCGCTGTTGGGGACACTGATGTAAGGGGGATGCTGTTGGGGACACTCTGATGTAAAGGGGGCACTGTTGGGGACACTCAAAATTAAAGTGGGCCAGTCATGAGGAAGTCCAGGGCCAAATTTTTGTCCCAGTCCAGCCCTGGTTATCACTCACTGAGACCCTCGGCTGTTTGCTTTCTATGCCCCTGATGGGCTGAGCCTAATATAGGAGGTCACTGATCATGATGTTATGTCTCACATGGCATGTCTGAAATGAATCGCACTTCTGTGGTTGGTGTTTACAGCTTTGGAAAGGCCTGGCATGGCAGGATGGCGGCGGGCAGCCTCGGGCCTGAACATAACCGACATATTTTTCTCCTGTACGGTAAACAGTGATTAGCAGTGAGATGGGAAAACTGGTAATTAAGAGACTGGAGTGCTGAGGCTGAATGGGGCAGAGTCGGCGAGGCGGAGAACTGCTGAAAGGAGGATCTACAGGCACCAACCATGTGTGACCGCATTATTATATCCAGGAAAGAGATGAGACCAAAGTACATGTTGGTGCGATGGGGAGGGGGAGGGGGGGGGAGGTATGCAGACATCCCCGGGGACGCGGGGAGGGCTTCACCTTTTCTGTGAAAATAATAGCTAGCCTCGTCGGCGAATGTAAGCTGAAATCTAGCCGCAGCAAACCAGAGCGAATTTCATGCGTTTCTGCCCCTAAAAAACGCCCCAATAACTGCCGTTTTTTTTTGTTTCCTGGCGTACCGTCCCGACCCGAGGAGGGGAATGCCACCCACAAAAAAGGCAAAATTCCACTTAAAAAATGACATGTGAATATGAAGCGCATTTTCAAAGCGATAGGTAGTGATGGGAAATTCAAAATGTTAGAGTTGTCCCCAGGAACAAGAGGTGAGGTGAAATCTTCCAATGGGGACACCTGTTCCACAGACGACTGTCTAAGGGTCACCACACACAGTACAATTTGACTGTACAATCTCTGTGCAGGGGTCAGAAGTATGTAACATAATGTGTGCAAGGGTCATAAATGTGTAATGTACTAAAGGCAGGAGTCAGGAGTGTGCAACATACTGAGTGCAGGGCTTGGGAGAGTGTAACGTACCAAGTGCAGGGGTCAGGAGTGTGTATTGTACTAGGAGCAGGGGATCAGGAGTGTGTAATGTACTGAGTGCAGGGGTCGCGTGTGTAACACATTGAGTGCAGGGGTCAGGAGCGTGTAACATACTGAGTGCAGGGGTCAGGAGCGTGTAACATACTGAGTGCAGGGGTCAGGAGTATGTATTGTACTACAGCAGGGGTCAGGAGTGTGTAACATACTGCGTGCAGGGATCAGGAGTGTGTAACATACCGAGTCCAGGGGTCAGCAGTGGGAAACATACTGTGTGCAGGGGGTCAGGAGTGTGCAACCTACTGAGTGCAGGGGTCAGGAGTGTGCAACCTACTGAGTGCAAGGGTCAGGAGTGTGCACCATACTGAGAGCAGGGGTCAGAAGAGTGTAACGTACTGAGTGCAGGCTTTGGGAGAGGTTAACATACTGAGTGCAGGGGTCAGGAGTGTGTAAAAACTGAGCGCAGGGGTCGAGAGTTTGTAACTCACTGAGTGCAGTGGTCAGGAGTGTGTAACCTACTGAGCGCAGGAGTTTGTAACATACTGAATGCAGGGGTTGGTAGTGTGTAATCTACTGAGTGCAGGGTCTAGGAGTGTGTAACGTACTGAGTGCAGGTGTCAGGATTGTGTAATATACTGAGTGCAGGGGTCGAGCTTGTGTAACCCACTAAGTGCAGGGTTTGGGAATGTGTAACATATTGAGTGCAAGGGTCAGGAGTGGGTATTGTGTTAGGAGCAGGGGGTCAGGAGTGTGCAACCATATTGCGTGCAGGGGTCGGTAGTGTGCAACGTAGTAAGTGCAGGGGTCATGAGTGTGTAATGCATAGCACCAGAGCATAGAGATTAGGAGGGTTTAGCATACTGAGTGCAGAGGTTAGGATTGTGTAATATACTGAGTACAGGGGGTGAAGAGTGTGTAACGTACAGAGTGCTATAATCATAACTGTGTGCTGGGGTCGGGAGTAGGTAACATACAGATTGCAGGGGTCAGGAGTGTATAACGCACACAGTACAGGGATCAGGAGTATATACACACATTCATATACATATGTACTTATATATCTTCCTCCACCACTCATTCAATGTACCCGGCTGATTTTCATGCAAACGTTCTGCTGCCAGCCTGGGTTTATGTGGTGGCAGCACAAAACCGAATAAAACTGTCTCTGCACATTTTAGTCTAAATGACCATCTTGTTGTTATAGATTCTCTGCAGGGAATCATTTCAGACGCACAATACATGTCTATATTCCCGTGAAGGAGACATATAATATTGTTTTGCTGTCCTCTAGACGGTTCTGTCGGTGATTCGGTGAAAAGCCCCAGCTCAGCAGAAAAGTATCCATTAAAAGTAAAATGTAAAATATTAGGAAGTATGACATTGGGTGTTATGTGTCAGTAATAAATCAGGACTTTCATTTCCATCCAAACAGCGACAGCAGATTGCTGACAGACAGATCTCACATTAGCCGGAGTTTCCATGAGGTCACCTCCGGTCTGTATTCCACGCCGAAAAAACGTAACATCTATAGGATTTTTAAGGCTGATTGTGCACAATTATTAATAATGGATGTTTAACAAAGAAATGATGTTTAATAAAGAATTACAGCCCAAACTTTTCAGTCATCCTAACCTGTATAGACTTAGGCCCCTTTCATGCCAGCGGACCGATTGGTTTCGCCTGCGTGTTTTTCAGGTGGACCCGATTGAACCATCCATTGCTCTCTATGGAGCGGCGGATGTGAGTGGACATGTGTCTGCTGAGACCCGCTGGCATCCGTTCCGATCCTCCAAAGACACAAGGATTGGGATCCGTTCCCCATCCGTCCAGCGGATCGGATGACTGTTGGATGGAAACAGACCAGTGGCAGCCCGTCCATAAGGGACACAGGGGGCCGCCCCCTTAATCCATGCGCCCGGCCCACTAATCTACATGCAGGGCGAAGGACGCATGAATTCCAATAGGTTTTTTTTTTTTTTAAGCACATGATTAAAGCCAGAGGCTTTAATTGGCTTACTGCACTGCGCTCTGAGCCCACACAGTTGTGTGACTCTACTCCCGGTCAATCAGGAGGCGGGTCCTGAGGCCAGATTGACCAGGGAGTCTTAGGAAGCTCATCTTACATCTCATCTCTTCATCTCACCCCGAATCCCACCTGCCTCCTTACGGTAAGGCCTCCGATCGCCGCCTTTCCGTCTGGCTCCTGCGGGAGGGGGGGGGGGGGTCGCTGCCTTCCCGTCCGTCTCCCACAGGGGTGGGCGGGGTGGGGGGGTAGAGGGGTAGAGGCTTAAGTGCAAGTGAGGGGGGCAAGTTTATTCCCCCCCAAAACATTGAGCATCAGACAGGCAGTTTGTTTCCATCCGACCATCCCATAGAGAACAGCGGGCTGTGTTCGTGACCGGACACGGACCTGTCATCCGCCTGCTCAGCAGGGATCAGCAGAGAGATCCCCTGCTCAGCAGGCGGTTCCATTCGACGGAGTTCACCCCATCTGAAAGGGGCCTTACACTGAGAGTGAAGAACAGTTAAAAAGAGTCCCTGTGTAGCAGTACTGAGCAGGTAGCAAAGTCTGCACAGGCAGGGCTGGTGCTACCACTAGGCAAACTAGGCAGTCGCTTAGGGTGCACTGCTGCCTAGGGCGCCCAGCCACCGGTGTTCCTACTCGCTTCTCTCTGTGGCAAGCAACTATGTCTCGGCATCAGCAGGCAGCTGGCAGCTCCGTTCGCACATAGGGTCAGAGGCATATCAGCGGTGGAGGACTGTGTCTGTGTCCTGACTCCCGAATGAATGGAAGCAAGCAAACATTCATTGATGGGTGCTGGTGAGGCTGCATTTGATGGGCGTTGGTGAGGCTGCATTGATGGGCGTTGGTGAGGCTGCATTGATGGGCGTTGGTGAGGCTGCATTTGATGGGCGTTGGTGAGGCTGCATTTGATGGACGCTGATGAGGCTGCATTTGATGGGCGCTGATGAGGCTGCATTGATGGACCTGGTAGGCTGCATTTGATGAGCGCTGGTGAGGCTGAATTTATGGGCACTGGTGAGGCTGCATCGATGGACCTGGTAGGCTGCATTGATGGGCATTGGTGAGGCTGCATTGATGGACCTGGTGAGGCTGCATTTGATGGGCGCTGGTGAGGCTGCATTGATGGGCGCTGGTGAGACTGCATTTGATGGGCGTTGGTTAGGCTGAGTTTGATGGACGTTGGTGAGGCTGTATTGATGGGCGTTGGTGAGGCTGCATTGATGGGCGTTGGTGAGGCTGCATTGATGGACCTGGTAGGCTGCATTGATGGGCGTTGGTGAGGCTGCATTTGATTGACCTGGTAGGCTGCATTTGATGGGCGCTGGTGAGGCTGCATTTGATGGGCGCTGGTGAGGCTGCATTTGATGGGCGCTGGTGAGGCTGCATTTGTTGGGCACTTCATTAAAAAGGTAGGGTATACATGGGCAGGGCAAAGGGGGTGGAGTCAGGGGTGGAGCGGCAAAATGATGTCTCGTCTAGGGTGTCAAAAATCCTTGCACCAGTCCTGTGCACAGGCAATGAACAAATACGATGCACTAATTGGATTTTTCAAGCCAACAGCGGGAACAGTTATTGGTGCAAGGAATCACAAAAAGATAACCAAATCTCTTTTTAGCTTTTGAAACATCAAATATATTCTTCAGGTTAATTACATCATGTGTCAGTGTAACACTTCCAGGTATTTATTAGAGTTGTCTGCAGCACACCTCCTCCATAGGCCAAATATAAGAAGGTGGCCCCGAGGGCGGCAGAAGGTGGCATATTCCTCAGCCTCCTGGTTTTTACAGGTACCATAAACTTCTACAAAGCACCCAGCAATGCAATCACAGCCTGGGCAGTGATTGATCTTACTACAAATAGGCATTGTATTGGGTGATCTTGCACGGTTCTCCTACAGAGGAGGGAGAGCGAGCACTGAAGGTGCCAGGCTGTCTGAGAGTAACAATAATGAAGATCCATCTCAACTGATAAACTTTCCCTACAGCAGGCTTGGCCAAGGAACATCAGCCAGGATGGAAAGACCTATACAAGTGTCCTCAAATATCTGTATCCTGTTTAATATGGTTCTCTGTTATAGGGGTCTCTGCAATACTTCATTTGCAAGATATATGGCACCATCTAGTGGCCGTATGTGGAAATACATGGATGGAAAGGGTCAGCTCAATTTAAGGAGAATTGAAAAAGCATTTATGAATGCTGAAATTTTACAGTGTGCATATATAGAGTGTGTGTGTGTAAAAATGGAGTTCTCCAAAAGCGTATAGTACTTCAGGAGAGGAGAGTTAGATAGGAGGAAGGAGCAGAGTCCTCCAGCAGAGCAGAGTATTTCAGGAAAGGAGAGTTAGATAGAGGAAGGAGCAGAGTCCTCCAGCAGTGCAGAGTATTTCAGGAGAGAAGAGTTGGATAGAGGAAGGAGCAGAGTTCTTCGGCAGGGTAGAGTATTTTAGGAGAGGAGAGTTAGATAGAGGAAGGAGCAGAGTCCTCCAGCAGTGCAGAGTATTTTAGGAGAGGAGAGTTAGATAGAGGAAGGAGCAGAGTCCTCCAGCAGTGCAGAGTATTTTAGGAGAGGAGAGTTAGATAGAGGAAGGAGCAGAGTCCTCCAGCAGTGCAGAGTATTTCAGGAGAGGAGAGTTGGATAGAGGAAGGAGCAGAGTCCTCCAGCAGTGCAGAGTATTTCAGGAGAGGAGAGTTGGATAGAGGAAGGAGCAGAGTCCTCCAGCAGTGCAGAGTATTTCAGGAGAGGAGAGTTGGATAGAGGAAGGAGCAGAGTTCTTCGGCAGGGCAGAGTATTTTAGGAGAGGAAAGTTGGGAAGGTGGTCGGTGTCAAGTAATATCCACATGAATGGCAGGATCCAAGGTTTCCCAGCAGAACATTGTCCAAAGCATCATACTGCCTCCGCCGGCTTGCCTTCTTCCCATACTGCATCCTGGTGCCATCTCTTCCCCCGATAAGTGACATGCGCACGCACACACCCGGCCATCCACATCATGTAAAAGAAAACGGGATACATCAGAAGAGGCCACCTTCTTCCATTGCTCTGTGATCCACTTCTGATGCTCACCTGCCCACTGTAGGCTTTTGGCTGTGGACACGGGTCATCATGGGCACCCCGACCGGTCTGCAGCTACACAGCCCCGTACACAACAAACTGCAATGCCCATTTTTCTGCTTTCAACACATCAACTTCAGGCACAACATGTTCACTTACTGCCTAACATATCCCACCAAACTTTAGATGTCATTGTAACAAGATAATAAATTATTCACTTAAAGTGATTCTAAAGGTAGTTTATTTTTACCTTCATGCATTCAGTGGGTGCAGCTCTCTCCCCCCTTATACTTTACCTAATCATTATCTTGCTCCAGCGATGTGCAGGAGACCAGAGGCTCTCCCAGGTCTCTCTCTCTCCTCATTGGCTCACACAGCAGTGGGGGGCCATTGTCTCCTGCTGATTTCAATCATAGCCAGTAAGCAAATGAGGAGAGAGCAGAGGACAGGGCCAAACAGCACCCTGTGTGTGATTGGACACTAAGGAGTGCGTTTTCGAGAGCAGGCCTGCTTGAGTATATATATAAAGATCCGCGCTTAGGACAAGATAAGGGCTGCTGCCAATCTCAAATTAGTGCCGCTAAGGGTCTAATTACAAAGATCAGTAAATAATTAGAGAGATAAAAATGGCGCTGCCCTTCTAATCTGATGACATATTAGTCTAGGGTCTAGGTAGGCAAAAAATTATATATGGGAAATATGTGTCACTAACAGTGAAGTACACAATAAACACTCTATATATATATACAACTTAGAGTGACATAGATTAAACTATTGTGCAGGTGTGGTGCTCAAGCATGTATTGTTGTGCCAAAAAAATAGAGATAGTAATAAAAAGAGTGTAACAAAGAAAAATTATTAAGAAAAATTACCAATGTGTGCAAAAATATTGAGACAAAACGGCGCCTTATTCAAAAAATGTTTTAAAAGTGAACCAAGAACTATATGTATAAATTATTGATAGTGCAATACTGATGATACTAACATAAATTAAAAGTGAATTGGTGACACACGGTAGGGGATATCCTCAAAATTCAAAAATATTGTGACACTTAGCGCCTAAAGTGACTTCAGTGTAAAAAATATTTGTTGTGTATGCCATGCATACAACAATCCCGGATTTCTCATGCAAAGATGTAAAGTTAAATATTTAATAAAACATAACTGGTGATGATTAATTTTTACCGAGTACGTATTTGTATGTAAACACCACAAAGAAAATTTTTTATAAAACACTGAACTAAATAAGTCAATATATATATATATTATGTAGTTTTTCACTCCTTGGAAATTTGTATCCGTGACTTCTGTGCTCGTAGTTCAACAGTAGTGACTTGAGGTGCTCACCCCCCAGTGCTCCCCCACTCACCAGAATAAATCACCCCTGCAGGGGTACCGAGCGATAGAGTGGGTGCCTTGGGGTGTATGTTGGTATCTCCTGTTGGGTTTACTGTTGCTTTATACGATGCAGTCCTTTCCAAGTGTTCCTGGGTCCGCTGTGTGTTTGAGCGTGACAGACTCACTTCATACCTCCTTGTCCACTAGTCTCTCCAGGGTACCGGGACCCAAAGGAAAAAGACAAAAGAGGCTTCCTTCGTGAAGTATATCAAAACAATTTTATTAAATATTCCTTCATTCAGTCCAGTAAAAAAAGATGATGGTAAAACACGTAATGATTCTGAGCAAAGTGAAAACGAAACTCCTGTATGCAAGGCTAGAACGGGACACAAGTTATGGGCGTGCGTTCCAACCGTGCGTTGGAACTGGATGCTGGAACGCACGGTTGGAACGCACGCCCATAACTTGTGTCCCGTTCTAGCCTTGCATACAGGAGTTTCGTTTTCACTTTGCTCAGAATCATTACGTGTTTTACCATCATCTTTTTTTACTGGACTGAATGAAGGAATATTTAATAAAATTGTTTTGATATACTTCACGAAGGAAGCCTCTTTTGTCTTTTTCCTTTGGGTCCCGGTACCCTGGAGAGACTAGTGGACAAGGAGGTATGAAGTGAGTCTGTCACGCTCAAACACACAGCGGACCCAGGAACACTTGGAAAGGACTGCATCGTATAAAGCAACAGTAAACCCAACAGGAGATACCAACATACACCCCAAGGCACCCACTCTATCGCTCGGTACCCCTGCAGGGGTGATTTATTCTGGTGAGTGGGGGAGCACTGGGGGGTGAGCACCTCAAGTCACTACTGTTGAACTACGAGCACAGAAGTCACGGATACAAATTTCCAAGGAGTGAAAAACTACATAATATATATATATTGACTTATTTAGTTCAGTGTTTTATAAAAAATTTTCTTTGTGGTGTTTACATACAAATACGTACTCGGTAAAAATTAATCATCACCAGTTATGTTTTATTAAATATTTAACTTTACATCTTTGCATGAGAAATCCGGGATTGTTGTATGCATGGCATACACAACAAATATTTTTTACACTGAAGTCACTTTAGGCGCTAAGTGTCACAATATTTTTGAATTTTGAGGATATCCCCTACCGTGTGTCACCAATTCACTTTTAATTTATGTTAGTATCATCAGTATTGCACTATCAATAATTTATACATATAGTTCTTGGTTCACTTTTAAAACATTTTTTGAATAAGGCGCCGTTTTGTCTCAATATTTTTGCACACATTGGTAATTTTTCTTAATAATTTTTCTTTGTTACACTCTTTTTATTACTATCTCTATTTTTTTGGCACAACAATACATGCTTGAGCACCACACCTGCACAATAGTTTAATCTATGTCACTCTAAGTTGTATATATATATATAGAGTGTTTATTGTGTACTTCACTGTTAGTGACACATATTTCCCATATATAATTTTTTGCCTACCTAGACCCTAGACTAATATGTCATCAGATTAGAAGGGCAGCGCCATTTTTATCTCTCTAATTATTTACAGGCCTGCTTGAGTGACCCCATAGCAAGAGGCTTGCTATGGGTGCACTCACCAGGGGTCCCAAAAAAAAAGAGGATCGGGGCTGCTCTGTGAAAAACCATTACACAGAGCAGGCAAGTATAACAGATTTGAGATATAAAGTAGTACAGCCAAAGCTCGTTTGTCTGTACTTCTGTGGATCACAGGTGTGGAGTTCATTTTGCACTCCTGTGACCCGTTTGTAGCCAAGAGCAGGCTTAAGTCCACTGATGTCACAGAGCCGATCCAGGCTCAGGCAAGATCCCAACAATGGAGTCGGGATCCGCCCACATGCCTGGACCGGGTACCAGGCTCAGCCTCCTAGCGAGCCGCTGGGAGCCTGAGCCAGCCGCTCCCGCACCCTCCACAGCCCAATGCTCCAGTGAGCGAGGAGGGGTAGAGAAGAGAGCTGCTAACTGACAGTCACCAGCTTTCTGCTCGGGGAGCTGTGAGAACCAAGCGTTTGGCAGTGTTTGATCGCTCGGTTCTCAGCGTTAGACGCACTGGGGGACTGATGCTGCATCCACCTAGGTATGATTCTTAAATTTAAAAAAAACATACTGTCAGGGCTGGGCTCACTTGTCAAAGCTGGCCGCTCAGCTATCAGCTAATTGCCAGCTCCTTTCTCTCCACAGTGACAGTAACAGTCACCTGTTGATGATATCCTGCTCGTCAGTCCTGCTTACTTAAGCGGTCCAGCCCAGATGATCTCTGCCTTCGACTTGGTCACATCTCTAGAGACCCTTTCCTGTGTTCCTGTTAAAGACTTGCTTGGATTGACGTTCCTTCTGGCTCCAGATCCTGCTTGCTGTTCTACTACGCTCATCTCTGGCTCCCTGACGTTTTGGCTTGTCTGACTATCCGTTCCGGTTCCTGAACTCTGGCTATGTTTTGACTACGTTTACTTTGTCTACCTTTTTATTATTATTATTAAACAAGTGTGATTTAACTGTAATTCTGTCTCAGTATGGTTTCTAACACATACTTCTCTTTTACAAAAAAAAATAAAATAACAACCTTTACAATCACTTTAACCGCTTGCCGACCAGCCGCCGTCATTATACTGCAGCAGGTTGGCACGGCAGCGCAAATCCCTGTAGGTGTACGTCGGCTGCTTTAAAAGCAATAGCAGGCGTGTGCACCCGTGGTGCATCACCGGAGCCGATGCACGTGGCCGGCAGCGGCCGCGATTTCCACCAGCGACCGCTCCACAGAGAACCAGGGCGGGGATCTGTCAATGTAAACAAACAGATCCCCGTTCTGACAGGAGTAGAGAGAGATTGTTTCTAAAGATCAGGAACAGCTATCTCTCTCCTCCTCCTGTCAGTCCCCTCCCTCCCCCCAGTTATAAACACCTCCCAGGGAACACTTAACCCCTTGATTGCCCCCTAGCGTTAACCCCTTTCCTGCCAGTGTCATTTATACAGTAATCCATGGCTATTTTTAGCACTGATCGCTGTATAAATGTCACTGGTCCCAAAAAGTGACAAAAGTGTCCGATCTGTCCGCCACAATGTCGCAGTCCTGCTAAAAAAATCGCAGCTCGCCATTACTAGTAAATAAAAAAAAAAAAAAAAATTATAATAAAAATGCCATAAATCTATCCCCTATTTTGTAGACGCTATAACTTTTGCACAAACCAATCAATATACGCTTATTGCGTTTTTTTTTTAACCAAAAATATGAAGAATACATATTGGCCTAAACTGATGAAGAAATTTGTTTTTTTATTTATCTTTTTGGATATTGATTATAGCAAAAAGTAAAAAATATTGTTTTTTTCCCTGAAATGGTCGGTCTTTTTTTGTTTTATAGCGCAAAAAATAAAAACCAAAGAGGTGATCAAATACCACCAAAAGAAAGCTCTATTTGTAGGAAAAAAAAAGTACATAAACTTTGTTTGGGTACAGTGTCGCACGACCGCACAATTGTCAGTTAAAGCGACGCAGTACCGTATCGCAAAAAATGGCCTCGTCATTAAGGGGGTAAATCCTTCCGGGGCTGAAGTGGTTAACCTGTCAGTGGTCATAAAGTAATGGCCGATCGGTGTACGTGGATTCTCATCTCTGGATCCTTCCCCTGTTCCCAAGGGAAGTCCCTATTTTGTGGAGTGCTGTCAAACCAGAGCCAGTGTGCCCAATGACAATTTTAGTGCCACTAAGGGCTCATTTGCAACAAAGGGGTAGTAAAAACAAAACAGGAGGATGAGCCATGGTTTTACCGCCCACTAGAATTCTGACAAAGTGGCTTTCTATGGAAGGAATTGGTGGAGGTACCCCAGGTGGGGGACTTGAGAAGAGGAGGTTTGGGGCCGCTCTATGCAACACAGAGCAGTCAAGTAGAAACTTTTTTTTTTTTTATTTACAGCCACTTTAGAAGCGGAGTTCCACCCGTTTTTTAGTTTATTAAAAGTCAGCAGCTACAAAAAGAATAGCTGCTGACTTTTAATAAACTGACACTTACCTGCCCCACTGTCCAGCGATGTGGCCGCCCAGAGGCTATCTCCTCTCCCCCTCCTCTCTTCGGCACCGTCATGGTAACTGTGGGCGCCCGGCCGTGACAGCTTACGTCTTCACGGCCGGGCGCTCACTGCACTGCGATCTCCTATTGGCCAGCCGATCTTCTGGGACCTGAGTTGTGTCCCAGAAGATTTCTGGCAGGGAGGGGCCGTCTAGGCGGCCGAAGATAGGAAGCAAGAAGTGGGACAGGAAGTCCCACGAAAAAAAGGGTACACACTTCAACCCCCACAAAAAAATGACATGCCAAATGTGTCACATCAGGGGGCAAGGAGTGCTTAAAGTGGAAGTTCCACTTTTGGGTGGAACTCCGCTTTAAGACCACTTTAACCCCTTCCCGCTGACCGTACGCAGATATGCGTACTCGGCTTTCCGGGGTTATACCGGGATGATGCCCGCAGCTGCAGGCATCATCCCGGTACCGTTGATTACAGCGGGCAATCGGATACCCGTGTATAACAACCGATGCGGCTAAAAGCCGCTCGGCTGTTATACCGGAGGAGCGGGAGGGGACATCCCCCCCCTCCCGCCGCTGTTACCGGGCCTCTAGTGCGATCGGGAGGCCCGGTGTCCATTCGGCTGCCTTTGGTGGCTGGGGGCGGGCTGGAACGAAGCTGCGAGCAGCTTCGTTCCAGCCTTCTCGTTGTAAACGCGGAAGCGACGTCATGACGTCACTTCCCGTTTACTCGGCTGCCAATGGCGCCGAATTGAAAAAAGTAGACAGTATTCAGAATCGCCGTTTTTTTTTTTTTAGACCCCCCATCCCTCCATAAAGAGTACCTGTTACCACCTATTACTGTCACAAGGGATGTTTACATTGCTTGTGACAGCAATAAAAGTAAAAAAAAAAAAAAATAATTTTTAAACACAATTTATAAAGTACAAAAATAAATAAAATAAATAAAAAAAAAAAAAAATTTTAAAGTGCCCCTGTACCCGCGAGCTCGCGCAGCGAAGAAAACGCATACGGAAGTCGCGCCCGCATATGTAAACGGTGTTCAAACCACACATGAGGTATCGCTGCGATCGTCAATAATTCTAGCCCTAGACCTCCTCTGTAGCTCAAACCTGGTAACCGTAAAAATTTTTTAAAGCGTCGCCTATGGAAATTCATAGGTACCGTAGTTCGTCGCCATTCCACGAGTGCTTGCAATTATAAAGGGTGACATGTTTGGTATCTATTTACTCGGCGTAACATCATCTTTCACATTATACAAAAAAATTGGGGTAACTTTACTGTTTGGATTTTTAAAAATTCATGAAAGTGTCACTTTTCCAAAAATTTGCGTTTAAAACACCGCTGCACAAATACCGTGTGATAAAAAATATTGCAACAATCGCCATTTTATTCTCTAGATTCTCTGCTAAAAAATATATATATAATGTTTGGGGGTTCTAAGTCATTTTCTAGCAAAAAATACGGATTTTAACTTGTAAACACCAAATTTCAAAAATAGGCTTAGTCATGAAAGGGTTAAACTAGGCACCTCCATCTGTTGAATGGTAGGATCTACTGTTGCTGCAGATCTCAAAAACTCCTCACAACTCCAGGGCACGTAAAGTATGCAGCTTCCTGGTTTCAGCAATGGTAGCTCCAAGGCCTACTTCCATCACATCCCAAACTGCAATGTGGGTCGGTTTTCAGTAGGTTGCTGAGGCTCAGTAATGCATTGTGGGAAACGCCGAGGTTGTTCCTGAGCGCCTACTAGAGGATGGACACAAAACCAACGTTCTTCGTTACAGACAACAGAGCATGATACTGTGTACAATCCTTTTTTTACATCTCAATTTGAAAACAAAACTATTTTGTAATTTTCACAGTTTTTTTTTTCTTCTTGCGTCATTCCCCTTTAAGATGAGTATTTATTGTTGCAGTTGTGAAATTGAACAAGGAAGCTGAACAATGAGTGAGGTCCAGAGGAGAGAGAGGAGTGCTTTGTGGACGTGGTATGCACATAGTTTAGCTTTCTCAGCAGGCTCCTAGCAACGCAAACAAGCGCCCGACGGTCATTCATGACTCCAGTAGAGAAAGCAATCACAATGCAGTGACCTGGGGGAAAAAAAATGGCAGCCCTTCAGACCCAGGAAACTACAGATCCCAGCATGCTAAATTGCTGGTTAGATGTACTTCATCTGCAGCAGACATTCCCCACATCTTCCCCTATGTATTGTTGTGGAAGGACAACATTTTGTTCACACTTTGTAGCGTGGAAGCTCCCTCACACTGGAACTCCAAGTTTAAGGCTGGGTTCACACTATTGCGAATTGGATGCGGCTTTCTCCGCATAGCAGGAGATTGTGACCGGCTCTTTATGGAGCCGGTTCACACATCTCCGCAGCGGCTCCTGTGCATCTTTTGGTCCGTTTCAGGTCCGAATTCCACTAAAAAATTTGGGCTGAAATCTGACCCGATACGGTAAATGGAGACTCACCGGACTTCTGCTGTGAGCCGCTGTGTTCTGTAGTGTGAACCCAGCCTTAACCACTTCAATACCGGGCACTTTCGCATGTTCCTGCCCAGGCCAATTTTCAGCTTTCAGCGCTGTCACTTTTTAAATGACAATTGCGCGGTCATGCTACACTGTGCCCAAACTAAATTTTTAGCATTTTGTTCCCACAAATAGAGCTTTCTTTTGGTGGTATTTGATCACCTCTGCGGTTTTTATTTTTTGCTAAACTAATAAAAAAAAGACCAAAAATTTTGAAAAATAAAAAAGTTTTTCTTTGTTTTTGTTATAAAATTTTGTAAATAAGTAAGTTTTCTCCTTCACTGATAAGCTGCACTGATGGGCACCGATGAGGTGGCACTGACGATGAGCACTGATAAGCGGCACCGATGGGCGCTCATAGGTGGCACTGAAAGCCTGCACTGATGGGTACTTATGGGTGGCACTGATAGACGACACTGCTGGGCACTGAAAGGCGGCATTGATGGGGACTGATTGGTGGCACTGGATTTCACTAATAGGCATCACTGGCAGGCATTTTTCAATGGCACCGATTGGCAGCTGCCATCCCTGGTGGTCCTGGCAGCATCCTGGTGGTCCTGGGCGGGCATCCGAGGGGGGGCTGTGCTGATAAACAATCAGCACAGCCCCCCCCCCCCGTCAGGAGAGCAGCCGATCGGCTCTCCTCTATTCGCGTCTTTCAGACGCGAGTGAGGAAAACCCGATCAACGACTCCTCCTGTTTACATCGTGATCGGCCGTGATTGGACACGGCTGATCACGCGGTAAAGAATCTTTGTCAGAGACTCTACCTGGATCGGAGTTGCGGTGTGTCAGACTGACACGCCGCAACAACGATCGCCGTGATGCGCGTCCCCGGGGGGGCATTGATGTCCTGGCGACGTCATATGACGTCCGGTCAGGATATTGCAACCACTTTGCTGAAGTCATATTGCTATATGGCGGACAGCAAGTGGTTAAGCTACATAAGACAATCCTATCTCTGGCCAAATACAGCCCTATAGATTTGTATGAGTTTCCCATAAGGCTCCATTCACAACATGGCGTTCCGCTTTGCAGGCAGAATCGCTGCCTGTGCCTACGATTCGGAAACGCAGCAAAAAAATAAATAAAACGCTGGGAGGCTGAGACAGCCGCTCCCTGCCCTTCCACAGCTCAGCGCTCCAGTGAGCATGGAACAGGAGAGCTGCTGATCGACAGGCAGCAGCTCTCTGCTTCAGGAGAAAACCGAGCCATCAGCGATGTTCGATGGCTCGGTTCTCAGTGCAGAGACACCGGGGGACAGATGCTGTATCCACCTAGGCAAGTATGATTATGGGAAAAACCAGATTCCCATACTTCTCTTTTAATGCTGGTATATCTCTATGCTGAGATACAGTGCATCCAAAAAGTATTCACAGCGCTTCACTTTTTTCACATTTTATGTTATGTTACAGCCTTATTCCAAAATTGATTAAATTCATTATTTTCCTTAAAATTCTACAAATAATACCCCATAATGACAATGTGAAGGAAGTTGGTTTGAAATCTTTGAAAATGTATTAAAAATAAAAAACAAAAAAAAAATCCCATGTACATAGGTGTTCACAGCCTTTGCCATGACATTTAAAATTGAGCTCAGGTGCTTTCTGTTTCCACTGATCATCCTTGAGATGTTTCTACAACTTGATTGGAGACCACCAGTGGCAAATCCAGTTGATTGGACATGATTTGGAAAGGCACACACCTGTCTATATAAGGTCCCACAGTTAACAGTGCATGTCAGAGCACAAACCAAGCCATGAAGTCCAAAAGGAATTGTCTGTAGACCTCCAAGACGGGATTGTATGGAGGCACGGATCCGGCAAAGGGTACAGAAAAATGTCTGCATCATCTGCAACTCATCATCCATAAATGGAAGATGTTTGGAACCACCAGGACTCTTCCAAGAGCGGGCCACCCAGCCAAACTGAGCGATCGGGAGAGAAGGGCCTTAGTCAGGGAGGTGACCAAGAACCCGATGGTCACTCTGGCAGAGTTCAAGCATTTCTCTATGGAGAGAAGAGAACCTTTGAGAAGAACAACCATCTCTGCAGCACTCCACCTATCTGGCCTGTATGGTAGAGTGGCCAGACAGAAGCCACTCCTTAGTAAAAGGTACATGACAGCCACCTGGAGTTTGCCAAAAGGACTCTGACCATGAGAAACAAAATCCTCTGGTCTGATGAAACTGAGATTGAACTCTTTGGCCTGAATGGCAAGCGTCATGTCTGGGGAGAAATCAGGCACTGTTCATCACCTGACCAATACCATCCCTACGGTGAAGCATGGTGGTGGCAGCATCATGCTGTGGGGATGTTTTTCAGCGGCAGGAACTGGGAGACTAGTCAGGATCGAGGGAAAGGTGAATGCAGTAATGTAAGACTTTCTTGATGAAAACCTGCTCCAGAGTGCTCTGGACCTCAGATTGGGGCGAAGGTTCATCTTCCAACAGGACAAGAACCCTAAGCACACAGCCAAGATAACAAAGGAGTGGATACGGGACAACTCTGTGAATGTCCTTTAGTAACCCAGCCAGAGCCCAGACTTGAACCTGATTAAAAATCTCTAGAGATCTGAAAATTACCGTGCACTGACGCTCCCCATCCAACCTGATGGAGCTTGAGAGGTCCTGCAAAGAAGAATGGGAGAAACTGCTCAAATAAAGGTGAGCCAAGCTTATAGCATCATACTCAAAAAGACCTGAGGCTGTAATTGGTGCCAAAGGTGCTTCACCAAAGTGTTGAGCAAAGGCTGTGAATACTTATATACATGGGATTTTTTTTCATTTTTTATTTTTAATAAAGTATCAAATATTTCAAACGAACTTCTTTCATGTTGTCGTTTGTAGAATTTTGAGGAAAATAATGAATTTAATCCAATTTGGAATAAGGCTGCAACATAACAAAATGTGGAAAAAGTGAAGCGCTGTGAATACTTTTGATGGGGAACATCGGCTCTTGTGAAGCGGTCAGATTGAAGGTTAGGAACTGAGGAGAGGCAAAGATGGAAAACCTCTTTTGTAGCCCCTGTAAACAACAGATTGGACCTAGATGTTTGGGAGATCACTGATCCATACTGGTGCAGCAAATGCCAACAGACCTCTCCCCACTCCAGAGAGTGTGGGCACCTCTTGATTGTAAAGGAGGGCTTCTAGGTAAGCTAGGAAGGTTTTGGCTTGCGACAAAATGATTAACAATGTTTTTGACTTAGAGGGGGATGCCTGGGTGAAATGGAAGGCCCCCTTTTGGTCGAAATAGGTAGCAGTCAGTTTTTTGTGTGGGAGAACCACCTTTACTGGATAAGGCTACCCAGCTCTGACACTTGCCTCACAGAGGTAATAGCAAGGAGGAATGCAACCTTGTGAGCATGAGTATACAGAACATCTCTGATTTGTTCAAGCAGTTTATAGGTGCCCCATCTCTCTGAGAAGCTGGGTTTCAAGAGCCACGCCATTACAGTCTGCTCCTGTGAAGCAGGGTGGCAAACTGATCCTTGAACTAGACAATCTGCAAGAGCCTGAGCATCCACCAGGAGTCAGATCAGGTTGGACATCAACCTGAGCCACGCCAGAGCTATGAGGATGACTTTAATGCCTTCCATCTTGACCTGAAAAGCAGATGAGGAAGGAGTTTTAGGGGGAGGAAAGATGTAGATAAGATTTTCCCAGGGAACCATCAGAGTATCCACTGCTTCCACCAGAGGATCCTTGTAACTGGAGACAAACCCGTCCAATTTATTGTTGAATCTGGAGGCCCTGAGATCTACATCTGGCATCCCCCACCTATGACACAGGTCCTGGGAACAGCTCCAGGTGTAGAGAACCTACCCTCTGGTCCAGGCACACCGGTTGAGGGTGTCTGTCTACAAAATTGTCCACACCTAAAAAGGATATGGAGGACAAGGTTACAAAGTGAAGTTCTGCTCAAGACAGGATCCTTTCTAGCTCATTTGCCATGGTGAGACTTCTGGTTCCTCCTCGATTGATGCACGCCACTGTTGTGGTGTTGTCCGTCAGAATCCTGCTCAGAAGACCAGTGTTCAGCATTGTAGGGACAGCCAAATTGCTAGAGTTGAAGATTTCTCATACGCTGAAATCTCTTGCACTGACAAGGTATCCAGGACTCCTCCCCAGCTTGTCAGGCTGGCATTTGTCATGGGGATCTTCCAAAAGATCAGAAGGGTTCAGGACCCTGCCACACATCTACAAGGTCCGGATTGGTCTGGGTTACATCAGAACCTGTGCCAAATGTCATCTATGTATCACACAATGGGGTTGCCCTGGAAACAAAGGCCGAATGGCAGGGCCACAAACTGGAAGTGCAAGGGACCCACAGCAAAAGGAATCAATGTGCTACAAATAAGTTGACATGCGGGTACAAGTCCTTAATGTCCACAGACGTCAGAAAGTCTCCCCATAAAAGGGAGGCTATGACCAACTTGGTGTGATGTATATGAAATTTCTGAGCCCAAACAAAGACATTTAATGAGGAAGTAAACCCTGACTGAGCATGCCGCCGTTAGCAGCGGCATGCTCAGTGCGCCTGCGCGCCACTGTCTACGGCGCATGCGCTGTAAGACAGCGGCACCTGTCTTTTTGCAAATATCTCCTAAACCGTGTAGGTTTAGGAGATATTTCTTGGACCTACAGTACAGGTAAGCCTTAATCTAGGCTTACCTGTAGGTCAAAGTGGTCTGTAAGGGTTTACAACCCCTTTAAGGCCGTAAAGTACACCTCCCCATTGTTTTTGGCCCTGCTTACCTGAAGGTGGGATGTGCACATTTCAGATCCTCACCCATCCAGTGGATCCAGCATTGTCCTGCTGAGATTCCCTCATGCCCTGCCATCGCTTTGTCCCACACCATGTTCTTTGACATCGAGGGGCCTGCCAGCTCTTCCAGGTTCAGCAGGTGGGCCTCTCGATGACGCACCAATAGGCCCGCCCCCCCTCTTCCTTTCCTTGAATGAAAAGGCAAAGCCTCCAGTGCATATCCTGGGTGGCACAGCAGGAATTGTGCATGACATTTGCGTAAGGCAAGTGACGTGCATGAGGTGGCGGGGCCAGGCATTTTTGCACAACCCCCCCCCCCCAATAACAGCGCAATAGTTCTGTAGGATGGGTGGAATTGAAGGAACGTGTGGAAGAGGGTGAAGGTGTGCTTTAAGATCCAAAATAGGGCAGAACCTTCTGGTTTGGAAACTGAACAGATTAGACTAGAAACCCCTGGAACTGTTCCACCCACAGGGACTGGGGCAAAGACGTCCTACTCTAGATCAGTTAAGGCCATAAGGAGATCTGCTAGTCTGTGCTAATCGGTGCAGTGAAATATGGGGCTGGTTGCAAAAATTCCAGGTTGTAGCCCTTGGAAACTATCTCTGCACCCAAGCATCAAGTACCTGCAAAATACTGTGTATAAAATGTGATGTGCTAATGTTATTTATACACAATATTACACACACTTAGCCTCAGTTCACACCAGAGGCGGCACGACTTGCAGGTCGCCTCACCGAGGCAACCTGCACACGACTGCCCGGGCGACTTGCAAAACGACTTCTGTATAGAAGTCTATGCAAGTCGCCCCCAAAGTCGTACAGGAACCTTTTTCTAAGTCGGAGCGATTAGAACGGTTCCATTGTACTGAACGGGACGCTACTTGTCAGGCGACCTAGGTCGCCTGACAAGTCGTCCCTGTGTGAACCGAGCCTAAGTGTGCTTGGAGCTTATTATTCTTGATGTGCAAACGTTTCATTTATGTAAGTGTCACAGAAGGCTAACAGACACCTCTATTTAAAAAGTGGGAGCACCACCTCATGTAGAAGTTGATGCATCTGAAGGTTTGAGGGACTTGGAAGTCCAGGGTTTTGTTGGTGAACTGGGAGCTGGACTTGGGTTTCGCTTTAAAAAAATTAGGCCTGGGAGTAATGAAAAGGACCCGTTTGGGCCTCTTATGAGTAGTAAGTCTTCCCAGAATGAGCCTTAGGCTTTTTTGGTTATGGAAGATGTGTACTCTTGCCCTCAGGAATATACTTGAAGGTATCCAGGGAATCACCAAAGAGATGTCCCTCTAAAAAGGTATGCAACGTGCTTTTTGAATGCAGGTTCTACAGCCCAGTTTCATTTTTTTACGGATAGGAGGCCCATCTGGGAAATGAGACCAGAGACTGCCACCAACCCATCCACACTGCACTTCAAGGCTGTGGGCATAAACTGATGCATTATGATTGAGGGATCAAGTTGGGTATTCTGGGTGCAGGAGGGGGTATACGGAGCTGGCTCACACATTTGCTATAGAAAAATAAATATTGATAAAGCCCCCAACTGCCCTAATGACAGCAAACAATAAAACCTGACCCAGATAAAAGTGGACACCTTTTCATCTTTTAGAGCTCCACTGGAGCCAGGATATCTAGCTGATTATTGTTGGCCTCCCCAATGCTCTCCATAGAATGAGCTAAGCTTCTTTAAACATCAGAATGAACAGCATGGCAATTCAGAACTAGAAAAGAATATTTATTGAGCGCCTTAGGTTTAACAGGCTCTGTGGGCACTCCATTGTATGAATGAAGGTATAGGTGCAGGAACCTCCTGATGTTCAGTATTAATGAATCCCAGGAATTCAACCACTTTGTAAAAGTGAAGGCACACTATGAATAAGTCCAAGGAGGTGCATTACATCTCCTGAACGTATCTATTATTTCAATCTGTCAGTTTTATGGCTCTTTCGGAGAATACACTGACACTCAGGGCTGAGAGAAAGGAGAGAGAGAGAGAGAGGCACACAGAGCAGTTTATGCCTACCAATTCAGAGAAGCCTTTGCATTTTGTTAATGAGTTCATATAATATAAAGGCTTCTGTGATTGGACAGGAGGGGGGAAGCGGTAGGCACAGCAGCTGCATCGACTCAAATGTTGAGGATTCTTAGACCTGAAGCATCAGCTTCAGGCTCCCAGAAATACGATAGCTGTCTTCCAGGAGTGCAATAAAACTGCCATATGTAAACTACATGCACCTCCTTGGACTTAAAGCGGGGGTCCACCTACATCAACCTAAAAAAAAAAAAAAAAAAAAAAAAAAAAAAATATTAAAAGCCAGCAGCTACAAATACTGCAGCTGCTGACTTTTAATACATGGCCACTTACCTGTCCCAGGGTCCAGCGATGTCGGCAGGCGATGCTGAGAACCCACTCGGTTCTCGGCAGCTGCCGCCGCCATCCTAGGTGAGGGAATCAGGAAGTGAAGCGTTGCGGCTTCACTTCCCGGTTCCCTACCGCGCATGCGCGAGTCGCGCTGCGCATCTTAACTGGTCCCCGCCATATCCTGGGAGCTGTGTGTTTCCCAGGAGACAGCACGGAGGGACAGGAAGAGGCATAGACTCCCATGGGAGTCTATGCCGGAAGTGGGTGCAAATACCTTTCTTAGACAGGTATCTGCACCCCCCTCCCCCCTGAAAGGTGCCAAATGTGACACCGGAGGGGGAGGGAGGGTTCCGAAAAGTAGAAGTTCCATTTTTGTGTGGAACTCCGCTTTAACTCATAGTGAGCATTCACTTTTTACCAAAAAGCCGAATTCCTGGAATTAAGCTTTAACCGCAGTTTTTTTTTTCCGAGCCACCCCCAAATAACAGTTTTATTACCGGTTGATCCTACCAGTAGCTACGTTATTTATTTATTTTTTGCTTTTATGTAAGAGGGTAGACTAAGGCCCCTTTCACACTGGCAAATCTGTCTGCTTAGAAGGGAATCTCTCCGCTGATCCCCGCTGAGCAGACGGACGACAGATCCGCGTTTGCTACGCTGATGCAGAGCGGACACGGCCCGCTGTCCTCTATGGGCTGTCAGATGGAAACGGACCACATGTCCGTTTTCATCCAACCCAATCTGCCAGACAGATGGGGAACAGATCTCCATCCATCTGTTTTTAGCACATAGAATCACATGTCGGCGGGTGTCAGCGGACACGTCTGTTGACATCCGCTGCTCCATAAAGAGCAATGAATGGGTCAGATCGGGTTCACCTAAGAAACCGACAGGTGGACCCGATTGGTATGTCTGCGTAAAAGGGGCCTTAGATGACATATAGATTTAAATGAGGATTGAAGTAAGACAAACTGAAGTCCAGTGTTTAAGGGGGGGGGGGAGAAAAAAAAAAAGTTTAACCACTTCAGCCCCAGAAGATTTTACCCCCTTCCTGACCAGAGCATTTTTTACAATTTGGCACTGCGTCGTTTTAACTGACAATTGCGCGGTCATGCGACGTTGTACCCAAACGAAATTTGCGTCCTTTTTTTCCCACGAATAGAGCTTTCATTTGGTTGTATTTGATCACTCCTGTGGTTTAAATTTTTTGCGCTATAAACAAAAAAAGAGCGACAAATTTGAAAAAAAAAAATATATATATATTATTTTTGTCTGCGCCGGTCTTGGGGAGCTGCAGACAGGAGTTTTAAGGCGAGGCCGTGGCTTCGGCCTAGTCCGCGGCGTCCGGCTTCACGGACTAGGCCAAAGCCGCGGCCTCACCTAAAAACTAATGCCCACAGCTCCTCAGGACCAGCGCGTTGAAAAACACAAAAAATAAAAAAAAAATCGATTTGCTTAAACTTTTAATCGATTTGACCTCTTAACTCGATTCAAGATTAAAATTGATTTTTTCCCCAGCCCTACTGACTAGGGGAGGAGACACATTGTTGTTCCTACTTTGGAACAAACGACATGTCTCCTCCTCTCCCCTGACAGAACAGGGATTTGTGTTTACACACACAAATCCCCATGCTGGCTTCCGTGCACGCAATCGCGTGTGGCCGGTGGCAATAGCCAACGCCAGTCTCATGCATCAGGTCCCCCAACCGTACAGTGGGCGCGTGCCTCTGGCGTCGCTCGCGCATCCTCTGGTGGCTCTTAAAGGGAACCCCGTACAGGGTTTCACGCATCGGTGCCTATGTGCCGCAGTATATGTGCGTGAGACGGTCGGGACCTGGTTAAGTTATATAAACAAAAGCCGACTGTTCTAAGTACCCACATCAGTGTTGTCTTGTCTCATCCCCTGTAACTGTCACTGCTGAACAGCTGGGCTTGTTATAGGAAGAAGTGGAAAAAACTGATCTACTGGCAGGATCAACACATAAAAACACAGAATCAACACACAAAAACCAAAACTGCTGTGGTAATGCTACTAGCAGGATACATAGGTGGCTGATTTACTAAAGCTGGATAATGCAAAATCTGATGCAGCTGCGCATCAGCTTCTAACTTCACTTTAAATTGAACAAGCTGGTTCTAAAGGCTCAAGGTTTTTTACCCTCACGCATTCTATGCATGAAGGCAAAAAAAAAAAAAACCTTCTCTGTGCAGCAGCCGCCCTAAATACTTACCGGAACCTCAGCTCTCCGGGGACTCTCCCTTCTTATTGGCTGAGACAGCAGCAGAAGCCATTGGCTACCGCTGCTGTCAATCACAGCCAGTGAGCCAATGAGGAGA
Organism: Lithobates clamitans; assembly: GCA_037952925.1. Classification (NCBI taxonomy): domain Eukaryota; kingdom Metazoa; phylum Chordata; class Amphibia; order Anura; family Ranidae; genus Lithobates; species Lithobates clamitans. Next base: position 49,979 of record JBBGZY010000947.1, read on the forward strand.
GAGAGAGGGGCGGGGCCGAGCAGTGGCTGTGTGTGTGAATGAACACTGAGTGAGCCTACCTGGGTCCCTCCATACCAAGCTGCATGCTGTGGGGGCACTCGGCAGGAGGGAGGGGCCAGGAGCACCGGTGGGGGAGCTGAGAAGAGGATTGGGGCTGCTCTATGCAAAACCATTACGCAGGTAAGTATAACATGTTTATTATTTTAATGTAAAAAAAATTTGAAGCTTTACTATCACTTTAAAGTGGTTGTACAGGCAAAAGGTTTTTTATCCTAACCACTTAAGGATAAAGCCAAGTTTTGAGACTTGGTGTTCAAATCAGTTTTGTTTGCTAGAAAACTACTTAAAACCCCCAAACATTATATATTTTTTTTTCAGACGCCCTAGAGAATAAAATGGCGGTCGTTGCAATACTTTATATTACACCGTATTTACGCAGCGGTCTCACAAGCGCAATTTTTTTGGGGGAAAAATACACTTTTGTAATTTAAAATTAGGACAACAGTGAAGTTAGCCCAATTTTTTTTCTTATATTGTGAAAGATAATATTACGCAGAGTAAATTGATACCCAACATGTCATGCTTCAAAATTTCGCCCACCCCTGGAATGATGACAAAACCTTGACCCCTAAAAATCTCCAACGGCGACGTTTAAAAATTTCTACAGGTTACCAGTTTTGAGTTACAGAGGAGGTCTAGTGCTAGAATTATTGCTCTCGCTCTAACGATCGCGGTGATACCTCACATGTGTGGTTTGAACGCAGTTTTCATATGTGGGTGCAATTACGTATGCGCTCACTTCTGCGCTCAAGCTCGGCGGGACAGGGCGCTTTCAATTTTTTTTTTTCTTATTTATTTTACTTTTTATTTTTACACTGTCTTTTAAAAAAAATAAAGTTTTGGGTCACTTAATGTTAAAATCTCTAGTTATAGAAAAAAAAAACAAGACAGGACCTCTTTAATGTGAGATTTGGGGTCAAAAAGACTACACTAAAATGCAATAAAAAAAATTTATAAAAAAATGTCCCCTTTAAGAGCATTGGGTCGGAAGTGACGTTTGACGTTGCTTCTGCCATCCAATGCTATGGAGCTGAGCTGGGGCCATCTTCCCCTCCCTCGGCATCCAGCCTGTGAGGAAAGAGGACCCCGATCGTCTTTGCTGCTACCGACGGCGCCGGTAAGCGGTGGATCTGCCGCTGAGACCACTTTTATCTGAAAGCCGACCGCCCGCTGAAGAAGAGGATACCGGGGGTTATGGCAGCTAGCAGCTGCCATAACAACGGTATTCCTCTTCAAACAGCCGACTTATAATGATGGTGGCCGGCCGGCAAGTGGTTAATACATTCTATGCATCAAGATTAAAAAGAAAACCTTCTGTATGCAGCAGCCCCCCTAATACTTACCTGAGCCCCATCTCAATCCAGCGATATGCTGAGTGTTTCGGCTATCTGAGACTCTCCCTCCCGATTGGCTGAGACACGCTCGGGAGTCCCCACAGCAAGATGCTTGCTGTGGGGGCACACGACAGGAGGGAGGGGCCAAGGGACCTGAAAAGAAGAGGATGGGGGCTGCTCTGTACAAGACAACTGCACACAGCAGGCAAGTATGACATTTTCTTTTTTGAAAAATAACAAACAAGACTTTACTATCACTTTAAGCTTTGACAAAAAAAAACAAAAAAAACTGGAAGCTAATTGATACTCCATGCAGAGCTGCACTCTCCAGTTTTAGTAAATCAACCCTGTGTAATTTTTTGCTTTGGTTATAATTTAAAATTCCACTGTGAGTCTTTTCAGGATAGGAACACATTAAATAAGCAACACAAAAAGAACATTTCCTTAATGAGGTGTTCCGGGGGCTGCGAAAATCGGTAAAGCAGGTAACCATCACAACAGAATCATATACAATGAAAAAATTTAATGGTCCCAAATAGAGATTGAACAATTCGGCAGAAGCCCAGGGTGGAGAAATAAGAATATAAAAATGATTCAAAACAGGACACAAAGTGAACACATCTAGAATTCCACTCAAATTTTTAATCAAGAAGGTTGGAGAGGTTTCCCCTACACCTCCAAATGAAAGCTGCAGTTTCCAGGGCAAATGGGAAGAAGGGGGGCGGGGACTCAGATGTAAAAGAAAAATAAAATTAGAAAAAAAAAAAAAAAAAAGACAAATGTAATCGGCTCACCCCACCGAGGGTTTTAAAACCTGTTGTGGCAATGAGAAAATGTTCAGGATGTGGGAATCCTATACAGGCAGAAACATTCCACCCAAATCTGAAGTGCTGGCATCCGTTGTATAGCTGCAGACTTTACGGAAACGGCGTGTTTTTTTTCGGAACCTCTCTCCATAAACTTTGGAGCAACTGACCAGCCAATCAAGAGTTCAACAATAAACCCCTGCCCTGTTGGCTTTTTTATTTTACGTTTTTTTTTTGTTTGTTTGTTTTTTTTTTTTTCCTTCCCTGAGAAAAGGGCAATGTGTGGTCTACACGGGAGAGTACAAGGCTAAGTCGTCTCTTTCCAACGGTCGTCTTCCCACTCCTGGCGCTCCGGGGGAATTGGCACTTGATGAGCAGAAGTCTACGTGTTGTTTTGTGTCGGACCCATCCCACAGTGCTGCTTCTAGCTGTGGTGGATTCTCGGTTCTTTGCGGGAGATCAGTTATTTCAAGGGGAGTTGTCCAAAGAAACGCTGGTATTAAGAGCCAAGCCTTGCTTTTTTGGAGATCGGTAGAGACTCTTCCTTGTCCTCTTCATCTTCTTCGTCGTCCTCCTCATCGTCATCTGGATAATCTACCAGTCCTACTAGGCCTCCCTGAGAAGAATAAAAATAGGAAATAAAAGATTTTTGTCATTAAAAAGGATGTTAAAAACTAGTTTTAAATGTTTGGTACAAACTCCTAGTGGGGAATTGTGGGATGTATGAATGGCAATTTTAACCTCTGAGGAAGAGAGCAAAGACATGTCAGTTCACCAACAGATCTTCAATAAAATATTCGAAGTGAATAAAGAGGCGTGTTTTTTGCAATCTCTTTTATGTTCTTTGTTCCATGTTCCTTCTCACCAACACCAGAGGTCCCTAGACCCCAACATCTTTTAAATGAGACACCCACTATCTGACCCCCTACAAAAAAAATGTAGCCTTCACCACCATAAATGTTTCCAAATTTCAATATCTGACATTGTGCAGCCAAGCTGCCATTTTTCTGCACCCCGGTTCCTGTTTTCATGCATAGGACGTGGAAAAAAAAGGCTAAGCAACTCAACTTTGCGGGAAACCATAGGAACTGGGGTGCTCAAAAAAATGGCAGCGGGTGCTCAGGACTGAGGAGTCACAATGTGAAAGATTTGGCTGTAGCAGGAGGCAGTTTGTTGGTGAAGGACTGGAGAGAGGTACAATAATGAGTGTCTTCAGGCGACTGTGAAGCATGGTGGATGTTCCTTGTAAGTTTGGGGCTGCATTTCTGCAAATGGAGTTGGAGATTTGGTCAGGTTCAATGGTGTTCTCGATGCTGAGACGTACAGGCATATACCGTATATACTCGAGTATAAGCCGACTTTTTCAGCACATTTTTTATGCTGAAAAAGTCCCTCTCGACTTATACTTAAGTGAGGGTCTCCCGCTGTGTCATGCCTTGAGTGAGGGTCTCCCGCTGTGTCATGCCTTGAGTGAGGGTCTCCCGCTGTGTCATGCCTTGAGTGAGGGTCTCCCGCTGTGTCATGCCTTGAGTGAGGGTCTCCCGCTGTGTCATGCCTTGAGTGAGGGTCTCCCGCTGTGTCATGCCTTGAGTGAGGGTCTCCCGCTGTGTCATGCCTTGAGTGAGGGTCTCCCGCTGTGTCATGCCTTGAGTGAGGGTCTCCCGCTGTGTCATGCCTTGAGTGAGGGTCTCCCGCTGTGTCATGCCTTGAGTGAGGGTCTCCCGCTGTGTCATGCCTTGAGTTAGGGTCTCCCACTGTGTCATGCAGTCTTAACTGTTCGGCGGCCGTCCACTGTAACAAAGCCCCGCCTCCTCCTCGGCCGTGATAGACAGAACACTGATACAATGCTGGGAAACTGAATCAGTGTTCCGTCTATCACGGACTAGGAGGAGGCGGGGCTTTGCTACAGTGGACGACCGCCGAACAGTTAAGACTGCAGTTGCATGACACAGCAGGAGAAATCCATTTTTTTGTAATCAAAAGGTACAGGTGGGCACAGTGAGGCTGCAGATGGGCATTGTTTACCTGTAGCTGCTGCATTTCCCACCCTAGGCTTATACTCGAGTCCACATGTTTTCACATTTTTTTTGTGGTAAAATTAGGTGCCTCGGCTTATATTCGGGTCGGCTTATACTCGAGTATATATGGTGCTTCTCCATCAGGGAGGCATGCGATTGTCACAAATTTATTCTGCAGCAGGACAACCACCCCAAACATACAGCCAATGTCATTAAGAACCATCCTCAGTGTAAAGAAGAACAAGGAGTCCTGGAAGTGATGGTTTGGCCCCCACAGAGCCCTGATCTCACAATCACGGAGTCTGTCTGGGACGACATGAAGAGACAGAAGGCTGTGAGGTAGCCGACATCCACAGAAGATCTGTGCTTAGTTCTCCAAGATGTTTGGAACAACCTACCTGCCTTCAAAAACTATGTGTAAGTCTACCTAGAAGAATTGATCCTGGTTTGAAGGCGGGGGGGGGTGTCACACCAAATATTGATTGGATTTACTTTCCATTTTGTTAATTGATAAAAATAAACTATACAGTAAATGATGTGTAAACTGTTGGCGCTATATAAGATCTGTATAATAATAAAATCAACACTTCTATTTTTGTCTATTTCCATTTTTTACAGCATTATTTACACCTGACTAAAATTTTTGCACAGTACTGTACATATAAGAAGGCAGTCCCTTTCCCTGATTCCATGTATACTGTAAGCTCTGATGAGTAGTGCTGCACAGCTGTGGTGCTGGTAACTGGTTTTCTTCACACCGGTGCAAGGCAGTGTCTCAGCAGCTGAGACTTGGGTAGGCCATAGACGGTGCATATGTCTTTCCTGTCTACAGCCGCTAGCGATAATCACGTTTCTCCCCTGGTGGGGGCGGGTCACCCCCCCACGGGAGAAGAGTAATTATCGCTAGCGGACGATTAGCGCAAGCAAATCCAGCAGGCTAGTTGTACCAAAGCTGATCGATCAACGTGGTACATTCAGCCTGCCCATTAACCACTTGCCGACCGTATACAGTACACAAACAGCATCAAGGTGGCTCTCCTGCGCAGGATTCAAGCTCATATAATGTGATGAGCAGCTTCACTGACCAATAGGGAGGCTCAAGAGACTGGAAGGAAAAGGGCATAGCTTTTACTTGCCTTCCCTATTTGCTCTGCAACAGCGCTTTTGCTCCGGCAGTAAAATCCTGTGTAAGCTCTGTGTTGGGGATAACACAGGTTCGGAACCAACCTCCTCCCCTGTTAATAGCCTGACAACTGGCTGATCAGCCCTGTGCACCCATGGGAGGAGGAATCTCACTGCATCATGTGAAGCAGCAAGTACTTGCAAAGGCACTGCTGGAGCAATGGAGAAAGCAGGGGAGTACAGAGATGAGATAGAAACTCAGTCCAGAATTAACAGTTTACAAAGCTGGCCATAGATGGAGCAAAATTTGTCTGGTTCAGCAGGGACCAGACAATTGTCAATCCATGTGTGTCCATGCATGCTCGACAGAAGTCGATTGTTAACTGTTGTTGATTAACTTCTGTCCAACAGGCTTGCTGTAAAAAATTTCTTGATCAGCCATTGATCAGTGTATTCTGATTGCATATTGTCTAGCATCCAGAATACAATATCTCAGCGGGAAGGATTCCACTATCCAACTCACTTGTGTGGAAGGAAGAATCCATTGGCTGATGGAAAAAAAAAAAAAAGGAGTAATCTTTGGGCAGCCTAGCTTTATAAAAACTTCTGGAATTCTTCATGGACTGCTTCAGGATGATATTAATACAAGAAATCATGGATTTAGCTCATTTACTTTATACCGGTGAATACTGTTTGAAGCTGCAGCATTTTCAAAACGTCAAAAAAAAAAAAAAAAAAAAAAAAGTGGTTTGTGTGTTTACACAGGGAGAAAACATCAGTGACACGCCATGCTACAGTCCTATTTATTATTTACCTTTGTAGTAATAGCTGCCGTCTGAGGTGTGCTTTTGGAAACGGACCCTGGAGAACCGGGTGAGCCGGGAGATCCAGGCGAGGTGGGGGATCCCGGTAAACTGCTTGCTGTTGATTGGCTGGTGAGGGTGGTCTTTGTCCCTCCAGAAAAGGAAAGTTTAAAACCTGGACTCTGTCGGCCAGTGAGGCTGGTCTTCAGAAGAACCTCCTTCTCTTCACTCTCCTTCACTGGAAATCAGAACATATCGGGATCCATGTTTTAATAGAACATATCGGGGTTCATGTACTAACCACCATTGCTTTACACCCCACATTTCCCTTATATAATGATATATTTTACCGTATTTATCGGCGTATAACATGCATTCCAATTTAATAAACTACTTTGAAGCAAAATAATGGTAAGTCAGCCTCAATGCAGCCTGATCTGTGCCCATCTGCAGCCTGATCGGCGCCCATCTGCAGCCTCAGTGCAGCCTGATCTGCGCCCATTTGCAGCTTCAGTGCAGCCCGATCTGCGCCCATCTGCAGCCTCAATGCAGCCCGATCTGCAGCCCGATCTGCACCCATCTGCAGCCTCAATGCAGCCCGATCTGCAGCCCGATCTGCACCCATCTGCAGCCCGATCTGCGCCCATCTGCAGCCTCAATGCAGCCCGATCTGCGCCCATCTGCAGCCTCAATGCAGCCCGATCTGCGCCCATCTGCAGCCCGATCTGCGCCCATCTGCAGCCTCAATGCAGCCCGATCTGCGCCCATCTGCAGCCTCAATGCAGCCCGATCTGCGCCCATCTGCAGCCTCAATGCAGCCCGATCTGCGCCCATCTGCAGCCTCAATGCAGCCCGATCTGCGCCCATCTGCAGCCTCAATGCAGCCCGATCTGCGCCCATCTGCAGCCCGATCTGCGCCCATCTGCAGCCTCAATGCAGCCCGATCTGCGCCCATCTGCAGCCTCAATGCAGCCCGATCTGCGCCCATCTGCAGCCTCAATGCAGCCCGATCTGCGCCCATCTGCAGCCTCAATGCAGCCCGATCTGCGCCCATCTGCAGCCTCAATGCAGCTCGATCTGCGCCCATCTGCAGCCTCAATGCAGCTCGATCAGCGCCCATCTGCAGCCTCAATGCAGCCCGATCTGCGCCCATCTGCAGCCTCAATGCAGCCCGATCTGCGCCCATCTGCAGCCTCAATGCAGCCCGATCTGCGCCCATCTGCAGCCTCAATGCAGCCCGATCTGCGCCCATCTGCAGCCTCAATGCAGCCCGATCTGCGCCCATCTGCAGCCTCAATGCAGCCCGATCTGCGCCCATCTGCAGCCTCAGTGCAGCCCGATCTGCGCCCATCTGCAGCCTCAGTGCAGCCCGATCTGCGCCCATCTGCAGCCTCAATGCAGCCCGATCTGCGCCCATCTGCAGCCCGATCTGCGCCCATCTGCAGCCCGATCTGCACCCATCTGCAGCCTCAATGCAGCCCGATCTGCGCTCATCTGCAGCCTCAATGCAGCCCGATCTGCGCTCATCTGCAGCCTCAATGCAGCCCGATCTGCGCCCATCTGCAGCCTCAATGCAGCCCGATCTGCGCCCATCTGCAGCCTCAATGCAGCCCGATCTGCGCCCATCTGCAGCCTCAATGCAGCCCGATCTGCGCCCATCTGCAGCCTCAATGCAGCCCGATCTGCGCCCATCTGCAGCCTCAATGCAGCCCGATCTGCGCCCATCTGCAGCCTCAATGCAGCCTGATCTGCGCCCATCTGCAGCCTCAATGCAGCCCGATCTGCGCCCATCTGCAGCCTCAATGCAGCCCGATCTGCGCCCATCTGCAGCCTCAATGCAGCCCGATCTGCGCCCATCTACAGCCTCAATGCAGCCCGATCTGCGCCCATCTGCAGCTGCCTGATTAAGCCTCACCAACTCTCAATGCAGGAAATGACAGAGCTGTCATCTCCCGTTTACTTGGCTCTCAGTCGGCAGTCACATAACACAGTCCCGCCTCCACCATCGGACCAGCTCCTGTGATAGACAGAACACTGGTCCAATGCCGGTGGCGGGACTGTGTGTGTGACGTGAGTCGAGTTGGGAGGAGATGGCGGCTTGTGAATTTCGGCGGTGCTCGTCCTCCTCCTTCCCCCTCCAAGGTACGCTGTCCCTGATTTGCCCCCTATTTTCAGGGGGAAAAAAAGATAAATACGGTAGTTATACACTGTGTATTCAAAATAATTACTTTCACAGGGGTCTAAACCTTTGAACAGGATCTGTCAGGGAGCTAGCTAAATCTTCTTATAAATGCGATAGTTAGTGAAGCTTAGCCCTAAGCAGTGTCAACACAAATAACCTCAACACCCCAAATTCCACTCAGCAGTCAGATAGGCAGCTTCTACCTGAGGAGTTCAAGACCGTAAATTTGCTGCATACCAATCCCCATTTGAAACCTAAAAATCCTCTCCTATAAAAAGGGCCTGTATAGGAGCAGGATGCAGTAGTATCCCACATATTACAGTTAGGCCCTATTCACATGGTCAGACCAATCGGGTCCACCTGTCAGTTTTTACAGGTGGATCCGATCGGACAATTCATAGGTCTCTATGGAGAGGCGGATGTCAAAGTCCACTGACATCTGATCCGGTCTGCTAAAAACAGACGGATGGGGGATCCGTTCTCCATCCATCTAGCAGATCAGATGACAATCAATCAGATGGAAATGGACAGGCGGTCCATTTCCATCCGACCGCCCATAGAGGACAGCGGGCAGAGTCCACCCTCCTGCTCAGCAGGGAACAGTGGAGAGATCCTCCTCTAAGCAGGCGGCTCAGCTGGCAGACTCTGCCAGTGTGAAAGGGGCCTTAAAATGCACTGACCTTTGTTCAAGTCAATGAAACATAAACCTTCAATAATTGCAACAAGAATTATAAGACATACATTTAACAAATTAGGTCTCCAATACACATCCAAATCCACCATTAGCCCAATTTTACAGACTTTACTGCCAAAGAAGGGTTAAGCATATGAAAAAGCAAAATTGATTGTTTTGTTATTTGTATAGAGAAGGGAAGGATAAAAACCCCGGTCCGTATCATGTCAACGCTGGAGTTCCACCCCAACACCCATGGCCCCACTGGTAGCCTACCTGTGCATCTAATCTTTTGAAATTGTCTTATTGTTTTATTTTGGTACCCTTTATCTTAAAAAAAATTCCCACCACTTTGGGTCCTAGAAGCAGCGTCGATGTCATATATCTCATCTCCCATTGACTCCTGGGATAAAAATTCCTGCGTTTCCCACCCACTTTCCATCTTTCATGTCAATGGGGACCAGACCTTGCACTGTTTGGGTGAACCTACCCAACGGAGGGCACAGAGTGCAATAAAAAATTGCAAAAGAGGGGCCGGAGACAAGACCAGTCACCTTTCACAAGTAGAGAGAGCAGCAGTGAGCGGTCTTTATTACAGGAAGTCTTACACTGGATTAATGCACAGATCTGGAATACACAAAGCTCACCGAGATTCAAGAATACACATGAGGAATGCACTCAGGCATATATGCTCATCCTGGAGTTCAGCTTTAATCACTTCCTCCACTTATTAACTAAAAATACACATAGCCAAGTTCCTCAAAAGCATAAATCGGATAACACTCACACTTCTTTCTTTCCATGAACTTGCTGATAGGATCCATTAGATCCTCGCTGTTCTTTATTTTGTCGGAAGGAAGCACGATCGGATCTCCGTCCTCCAGGTCGTCGTCGTCCGTGTTGAACCACATTTCTTCCTCATCCTCTAAGGATCGTGCATCCCGCCGGTACCGATGATTCCGGAGGATAGATCGCATGCTGTGGGGGGTGGAGAAAGTGGATGAAGCAAATCAGACAAGGCCAACAAACGTGCCACACCCTAACACAGTGGTCATCGACTCCTGTCCTCAGGGCCCGCTAACAGGCCAGGTTTGCAAGATAACTGAAGTACATCACAGGTGATATCATTTGCTGCTCAGTGATTGCAGTATTCTAGTCTGCATCTCCCCAAGGTATTACATAAAACTTGGCCTGTTAGTGGGCCCTGAGGATAGGAGTTGATGACCACTGCCCTAAAGAGTACATATGGCAATACATCTAGAATTTATATGCACATTAGGTTAGAACTCCAACAGAACTTAAATAAATCAAAAAAATAATTTAGTCTGCTAAATTTATGCAAATAAAACCCAATAAAAAAAGTTTACATGGTGCAACTAAACCAGTCCTCAGATGATGTGGCTGCATTTTTTTTCTCAATTATTTTCACCTTGTGATCCTGCCAGTAACACACCTACTGAAACAGGGTGGAATAGCGCACCCCCTGTATTGTGTTTACGAAGGAATAGCGTTGTCACCCTTGGAGAGGGCTAGAGAATACTTTCACCTCTCTTTTCTCAATAACATAAAAGGGGTCCACCGAGCTCACAGTTACTCCCGTTAGTGACAGTGCTTCTTGGAGTCAGGGACTCTACTCTCCAAAAGTATGGCATATCTTCTCACGTAGGCCCACTCTCCCTGATCCTGGGGAACCCGGAGTTTCCCCCAGGATTGAACTGTCACTACTTCCTCTGTTGGAAGGTCCCGCTTCCCTCTCCTGTTCAAAAAGACGTTAAGCCCTTCAGGAGTAAAGACTCTGAAGTGTGTTGCTCCCTCCCGATACTCCTCGTCAGGGCCGATGGCTTCATTACCTACAACTCAGGCACTTCCTGTCCAAAATCTCTACCTCAGGGGGGAACTCCGGAGGGACCTCAAACCATTTGAGTCAGAACGCTTGCCTACATTCTCAAAACGGTATAAAGGTTCTTTTTATCAGCAGCCTTCCCAAGTTGCCCATATGATCTCCGGGACAGGGAGAGATATATAGGTCGTGCCATTTGGAGAAGGGTTGGGACAAATCTTTACATTCAAAAAACAGCATATCCTATCCTCTCAAGCTCAAAAGTGTAATTTCAAACTCTTGACCAGGTAATACAGGAATCCGATTCTTCCACACCAAATGCAACCCTCAATTCTGATGTGGCTTAACGAGAGCCAGAGAGATATGAGGTGTGACAGTTGGAAGAGGCTTATGACCTTCTCCAACAATACCCATTATACCACGATAGGTTTTTATGTAATGTTGATATACTTTTGGATGTACACGTCTTAAAAATTTCAATAAAGATTGGAAAAGAAAATGCAACCCTCATACTCAGACCAGTGCTGCCGATGCGGAGAACTCGGAGGTTGTCTCCTTCATTTGTGGTGAAATTGCTCCCTAATTAGGGCCTTTCAGCGCTCCATTTTTCAGCTCTGCCAGAATATATAACGGGCAGATCCTGGCCAGGTCGCCTTTTCTTTCTATATTTCCTGGATCTATTATAAAAATTAACCACTTCTTGACCGCGCTATAAGCGAATGACAGTGAGGTCGTCCAGTTCTGGGAGGACGTCTATTGATAAGGTGCGCTCTGAGATTGCTGTGTCCCTCGGGCAGAGCTAATCACAGATCAGCGTAAAGGCCCAATCACAGTGGCCCTTTACCATGTGATCCAGCTGTGTCCAATCACAGCTGATCACATGTAATTAAGCTTGCCGGTTATCGGCATTCCTTTCCTCATTCGCTGTCACAGTGTGAGGAGAGCCGGTAACTGGCAAGTGTGACAGGAGCCATCTACACTGATAATCAGGGCACTGATTATCAGTGTCCTGTTTATCAGTGCGACAGGCTGCTCCATCCGTCCCACCTGTCAGTGCCACCACATTGGTGCAGGAGAAAAATTATTTATATGCAAATTTTTAGAAAGAAAATCATTTTTGTTTTTTCGTCAAAATTTAAGTTTTTTTTTATTTTGTGTTTGTTTAGCAAAAAATAAAAAAAGGCCAGTGGTGATTAAATACCACCAAAATCAAGAATTATGTGTGAAAAAAAACTAAAATTTCATATGGGTACAGCGTTGCATGACCTCTCAATTGTCAGTGCAACAGCTGAAAGCTGAAAATTGGTCTGGGCAGGAAAAGGGTAAAAGTGCCCAGCAGGCAAGTGGTTAAGAAATCAATTCTTCAGTATCTGCTTATAACTGCCCAAGTGATGATCCTTAGGCACTGGAACTCCCCCCCACTATTAGGGAATGGGTGGCGGAGCTTAGCTACATCAAGAGAAAGGAGATGATCACCACTATACAGGAACGTGATCAGAAATCTTGGTTGGCACAAATGAATTTTGCAGCTTCCCCCAAGTTGCAAAGCTTCTTGTGACGGAATTTTGAGGTTGTAGTCCTGTGTAGCTTGAGGATCTAGAGCACCCTACCAGCTGTGGTTGTCTTTCCTCTCTCTTCCTTGAATGCTCTTTTCCTTCTTTTTCTCTTCTATTCCTTTTATCTGATGCGTTTCCTTGGGCTCTCTGCCCCCCCCCCCCCCCCCCCCCACCTTTCCCTGTTCCCACAGTACAAGGTCAAAATACAGATCAATGACAGTATCATCACAGAGTTGATGCATCCATGCGAACATGTAGGATGTTTTCAAGGTTAAAAACTGCTCTATGTGCACAGTAAAATACAAGAATAAAGTGTTACTAAACCCACAACATTAAAATCAGTCTGTATATGCAGTAAAGCATGTTTGTTATACTCTCTGTGGATTCTAAGGGGTTAATCCTCCGCATTGTGCAAAACTGCTGTTTGATCTGGCTTTCTCTGATCCTCCTGTTCTTCCACTAACTCCAGAACAGGTCCTGATAGTACGGAGCCTTTGGAGTCAGGCTGCACATGCTCAGTTTGGTGTGTATTGCTAGAGAGTTTTTTTTTCTTTTTCTTGGGAGAGTGCATGTGATCAGCACAGAGCCAATCAGCACTGTCCAGACAGAGGGTCAGGGGTCCTGGATGCTGATAGGCCAGCTCTGCGCAGTATGAAAACTCCTCCTACAAGCTATAACCAGACACTGATAGAAGTCACAAGACTGCTAAATACTGCTGATGAGAAAAAGGTATTTAGCAGTTTCTATTTACCAAAACGATTGCATTTCCATGTTCTGTGTACTGGGAGAGATATAGTGAATGCAGGGTCCTGGGTTTAGTAACACTTTAACTGCTCTATGTGTACAGTAACATGGAAGGATGTTGCATTATTACACAAAACGATCAGCAAGTCGCTGGCTGAAGCATCAGCTAAACACACGTGGGACTTACATTTAACTTACAAACACCTCCCGATGTAGGGACAACTCCCCCAGGACCAGGCATCATTGGCTGAGGAAATCTGCCTGGCAATTGTCTACATCTGGCATTTTAAACAGCAATCAAGGCTAGAATGTGAGGTTCTTCCCATGACAGGGATCCATTCTACCTCTCTTGTCAAGGCGAGGCTTCTGGTTTCTTTCTGATGGTTGATGTGCGCTACTGCCATGATGTTGTCCAACTGAATCTGGATTGGATGACCCTCCAAGTAGCAAAATCCAGAGCTGCATAGAGGGCGAAACTACCAAAAGTTCCGGGATATTGATTGGGGGAAAGGGACCCCCCTTCTGTTACTAAGCACCATCAGAGCAGCCAGGAATGCTCTTTAGCCAACAGGCTATGCTCCTCATGAGGATCTTTCAAAAAAACAGAAAGGAAGGACTTCCCTGATTCCACAGCCTGAATCCTGGATCTGCCAAGCCAGGGTCAACCTGGTCTTTGGTGCCACAACAACAGAATATTGTGCTGTAACATGCATATAGATGTTGCAATAATAAGATCAGCAAGTCGCAGGCCAAAATATCAGCTGAACACGCGTCGGATTTGTATACACAGCTGTCAAACAGACAAACATTTTATGTTATCCCTAACATGGATGGATGGATGCTGGATGGTGACAAACCTGTCAAGCTTGGGGTTGTCCTGTCTCTCTCGCTGCTGGTCATATCTCAGTTTGAGTCCTTTAAACGTCTGTACATAATCAACATCTTCCAAAGCTTTCCAGTAATTTTCAATGACATGAGCCGTTAACGACTTAATATCCTCCTGGTAAAGAAGAAGACTTTCATCAAATCATTGAAGAAAGATTCCGGCATTACAATTTTATGGGGCTGGATTAGCAGGACATGTAAAGTTAAAAACGGGCAAAAAAAAAAAGAATATCAAAATTATGTTTTGTATCAATTAACCACCTCCCGCCCACCGTATAGTAAAATGTCCTCTCATTCTGGGACGACGTCATATGACGTCACCCCAGTGTCACCGTTCTCGCACGCCCCACGGGGGGGCGGGGGTGATCACGCCGTGACCCTCGATCTCGGTAAAGAGCCGATGACGTGGCTCTTTACCCATGTGATCGGCTGTGTTCAATAACAGCTGATCACATGTAAACACGGAAGTGCCGTAGGGCTGGGTGATTTTATAAAAAAAATTAAAAATCTGCGATTTTCTTAAAAAAAAAAAAAACAAAAAAAAAAAAAAACCTCGATTCACGATTCAAATTTTTTTTTTTGACACCGCACCGGTCCTGAGGAGCTGCAGGCAGGAGTTTTTAGGCGAGGCCGCGGCTTCGGCCTAGTCCGCGGCGTCTGGCCTCGTGGACTAGGCCGAAGCCGCAGCCTCGCCTAAAAACTCCTGCCCGCAGCTCCTTAGGACCGGTGCGGTGGAAAAAAGAAAAAAAACTAAAAAATTCGATTTGCTTAAATTTTGAATCAATTTGACCACTCAACTCGATTCAAGATTTAAATCGATTTTTTCCCCAGCCCTAAAGTGCCGTTTATCATCTCTCCTCGCCTCACACTCTCAGTGATGCCAGTCGGTGCTGCCTTTCAGTGCCGTCTATCAGTGCCAAACAGTGCCGCCTCATCAGTGCCCATCAGTGAAGGAGAAAAATGACTTACAAAATGTACTGACAGAAACTAAGAAAAACTTGTTTCAAAATTTTCAGTCTTTTTTCGTTTTTTTTTTTTTTTTGCAAAAAATAAAAAACCCAGCGGTGATCAAATACCACCAAAAGAAAGCTATTTGTGTGGAAAAAAAATATTATACAAATTTAATTTGGGTACAGCATTGCATGAACGTGCAATGGTCATTCAAAATGTGTCAACGCTTGAAAGCTGGCCTGGGCAGGAAGAGGGTGAAAGTGCCCTGTATTGAAGCAGGTAAAGTGTATCTTTTTAAAAATGGAGGAGAAGGGTTAGAACTTCTGTCCAGTTCTTGTTGCCCTATGCCTGTCCTCAGGACCCACTAACAGGCCAGGTTTTATGTATTACCTTGGGGAGACACAGACCAGATTACTGCAATCACTGAGCAGCAGATGACATCACCTTTGAGGTATTTCAGTTATCTTGCAAACCTGGCCTGTTAGTGGGCCCTGAGGACAGGTGTCGAGAACCACTGCCCTATGTGATTTACCCTATTTGTCCTAGTAACCATTGCCACCGTGACCGAATTAGACATCTAAAATTTATGGTGCTCACCAGAGAAGGATGTTAGTGACAGCTGTCAAAGAGGACATTCTTCCTAAGTTAACTACTACTTCTGGTCCGCCCTATAACAGTTTTACTGCTACAGGGCGGCACCTGGGCGCCGGACCACGTATATATACACGTGATCTGACTCTTCAATGTAGGGATCGCGCACATGCGTGCTGCAGGCAGCTGGCTCCCACAGTGATCACACACGGCGCGAGCCCAGCGGCGGGTACTGCGGTCTCGATGTCCGCCGACACCCGCTGACGATCGAGCAGAGAGGCAGAACGGCAGTCTGCCTGCAAAGCAGGGACTAGGATTCATGTCTTCCCCTATTAAAAGCACCTCTCAGTTTAGAAAAGCACTGCCTAGCCCAGTGATGGTAAAACCTTGGCACCCCTGATGCTTTGCAACTACATTTCTCATGATGCTCACCTACACTACAGAGTGCATGAGCATCAAGGGAAATGTAGTTCCAAAACATCTGGGGTGCCAAGGTTCGCCATCACTGGGCTAGGCAGTGAAAACCTTTGATCTGCCCTGATGTTAACCCCTTCCCAGCCAGTGTCATTAGTACAGTGACAGTGCAAATTGTTTTTTTTTTTTAGCACTGATCACTGTATTTGTGTCACTGGTCCCCAAAAAGTGTCAGTTTGTGTCAGAATGTCTGCCGCAATATCGCAGTCCCGCTATAAAAGACGCTAATCGCCACCATTACTAGTAAAAAAAACACAAAAACAAAATATCCCATAATTTGTAGATGTGATAACTTTTGCGCAAACCAACCAATATATACTTATTGGGATTTTTATTACCAAAAATATGTAGCAGAATACATATTGGCCTAAATTGATGAAGAACTTTGATTTTTTTTCCATTTTTCTATCGGATATGTTTTGAATAGAAAATAAAAACTTTTTTTTTTTTCAAAATGGTCAGTCTTTTTTGTATATAGCAAAAAAAAAAAAATTAAAGAAATGCAGTAGTGATCAAATACCACCAAAAGAAAGCTATTTGTGGGAAAAAAAAAAAAAAAAGACATGAATTTTATTTTGGTACAGTGTCGCACGACCGCGCAATTGTCAGTTAAAGTAACACAGTGCCATATTGCAAAAAATGGCCTGGTTATGAAGGGGGGGGGTGTAAATCTTCCAGAGGTCAAGTGGGCAAACATACTTAAACATTATTGTACCTTAATGCAAGAAATGCAAAAAAGGTTAAAAAAAAATAAAAAAAAATAAAAAGGTTTATAACCCCTCTACAAAGCCAACCAAGCTGTGCTGCAGGGCACATGTGCTGACAGAAGCTCCATCACTGAAAAAACAAACTGAAAACATGCGACACTCACCACGCGAACATATTCAAAGATCTCAATAATGGCGGAGTTCAGGAGATTATACCGTGCTCCGTTATTGAGAAATGTTTTCACTACAGGTTCAAACAGGAAACTTTTCACTATGTATCGATTGTAGAATTCATCCTTTAGACCAACAATCTTCCGCATAAACCGCAGCGCACCTGTCGGAACATCAGAAGGCATGGCGTGAGCGTGTGCTTTGTAATCACAACTTAAAGTGATATCAAAGTCTTTCGTTTTGTTTTTGTTTTAAATAACAAACATGTCATATTTACCTGCTCTGGGTAATAGTTTTGCATTTAGCAGCCCCGTTCCTCCTTCTCGGCTTCCTCGCTGGCGCTCTTGGCTCCTCCTCCCTCCTGCCGAGCGTGCCCCCAGAGCAAGCAGCTTGCAGTGGGGGGGCACCCAAGGCTGGCTGGTTCCAGAGCTGGGGCTCTGCATGTCCATTTACACACAGCGCTGTGGCTTGGACCTGCCTCCTCTCTCTCCTCATTGGCTCACTCGCTGTGACAGACAGCAGCGAGAGCCATTGCGGTCTCAGTCAAAGAGTAAGGAGAGGCTGGATCAAGATGGGGCTCAGGTAAGTATTAGGGGGCTGGGGGACTACTGCACATAGAAGGTTTTTTACCTTCATGGAAGGGAATAAGGAAGAAAGCATAAAAAGGAACATCAACTCTTCCACTTTTTGTGAAACAATCCAACAGGTTTTATTTCAGAACTAGGATGGCTGGGTCACTACAAGTGTCCAATTTTGTTAAAGGAGAAGTACAGGGAAAGCTCGTCTGGCTGAACTTCTCCTGCGGATCACAGGAGTGCAGTTCGTTCTGCACTCCTGTGACCCGTTTTCAGACAGCATGCTGAAGTCCGCTGTCTGGTGACTTTACAGCGCAGGTCCAAGCTCAGGAAAGATTGCGACAATTGAGTTAGGATTCGTCCACGTGCCTGGATCGGCATTCGGCTCATCCTCTCAGCGAGCCGCCGAGAGCCTGAGCCGACTGCTCCTGCCCCCTGCACAGCCCAGCACTCCAGTGAGCACTGGGGGAGAGCTGTGAGAACGGAGCGATCGGGTTTGATCGCTCGGTTCTCAGTGTTAGGGGCGTGGGGGGGGGGACAGATGCAGCATCAGACTGATACTGCATCTACCAAAGTATGACTCTTAAAAAACAAAACAAAAAATACATCTCTTAAATGTACAATACAATTAGTTTTCAAATAAGACTTTAGAGTAAATTGGAAACATTTCAATATCACACGACGGTTCCACATTTAAAGCTGCATTCCACCGAATAAAACAGTAGTATATGCAAGGAATAACCTTTTTTCCAAAAAAAAGCTCTCCTTTCTGTAAGGTGAAGTCCAAGAATTCAGCCACTTTGTATAATGTGCTGGCTTACTATGACTCAAGTCCAACAAGATGCATGCCACCTCATGGACTTATCTTTTACAACTGACATCACTACTACAATCCTGGCACACGTTGCCAAGTACCCCGACCCTCTACCCCTTAAATCAGTGCACTCGTAGTTCTTGGACACTGAAAAAGCCCGACATTGCACCCGTGATCCACCGATCGCAGATACAATGCACTGCAGACTTGCGTGGGTAAAAAATTATAAATTCACATTTTTTTTCTGCAAAGATAGGTGTATTATTTTTTTCTTAATGGTGAATTAATAGCCTTTAAATATTGATGGTTTTAGTTTAGAATAGGGAGTTTGTCATATTTTAGGTTGTCAGTAAAAATGTGCTCAGTCAGTTTTTCAGGTTTTGTCAAAAGAAAGTAATGGGGGGGGGGGGGGGGGGGGGGTTAGGCAACACTGACACAAATATCTAAAACTCACACAGGGACAGAAAAGAATGTGCAGAAGACATGAGGACCAACACTCTGCGCAGGATGTCCTTGTTGATGATGTAATTCTTTATGTGATACGTGTGATGTTCAACGCAGAATGTCAGCAGCTCCAAGATCAGCGCCAGCAGCTGTGCCGTCTGGAAGTCATCTGAGAAAAAAGCAGAATGTGTGACACCTTGCAGATCCGACACTGTGAAATACCATTACAGAAGTAAACATTACAAGATTTGTATTAAAAAAAAACAAAAACTTGAAGTTGCCAAACATATCTGAACGCTGTACATGAGTGATGGTCAACTCATTTGATATAGGGGGCATCAAGTATGGCCCCTCGATATGACCTAAGGGCTGCACATAATATTCAGTGAATGTGACTTTATGGAAAGCTATTAGTGACTACAAACATACTACAGGAGTTGTTGGGACTGGGAAAAGATTTGTTGCAAACACATAAGAGGACAAAGGCCCCTTGTAGACGGGGTAGACTCCGCCAAGCAGATCCGCCTGCTCAGAAAGGAATCTGTCCGCTGATCCCGCCAAGCAGGCGGATGACAGGTCGGTGTCCGATCTTCTCTATGAGGCGGTCAGATGGAAACCATCCGACTGTCATCCGATCTGCCATATGGATGGGGAACGGATCCTCATCGGTCTGTTTTTTTTATGTTGCAGCTAGCTACTGACATGCGTTCCCACGCTTCATAAAATATAATAATAAATAATTATAAAATAAAATGATAATTAAATAAACCTCCAAAGTACAGCGCAATAAGTAATACATTTGTAAAATGACGCATGTGATATCACAATAAGAAAGCGTAATTTATAAAGAAGATTGTGCACGGTGTTTTCTAAGATATGGATTTCATTCTGATTACTTGTACTGTAATGCATCTAGTGATTATTCACATTTTATGTATTGTTGATGTTGCACACATGGGAAATTTTGAGGAATATTGTATTTTTGGTAATTTGGCACAGCAGGAACAAAATTATTATTTACTTCTTGCGCTGTACTTTGGAGGTTAATATAAGCTCAACCATTTGCTGACCGCAGAACAAAAAACATCCTTTGTTCCAAGTGATAACAAGCTCATGGCTGTATCTATGAACTTTATATAATTTTTTTTGATAGCCAGTGATTGGCTGTTCACTAAAAGCGATCTGGGCAGGTCTACAGCCACCTGATAAAATGTATTCTAGTGAGAAGGGCCGCCCTAGGTCCCTATGTGCTGCACAGATCATGGCTGGTGGGAGGGGCTGACAGGGTGCTGTACAGAGCGTCCTGAAAGCAGGAAGGTCTGGTAATGCCCACATGTGATGCTGAGACTCCTTGATTGAAAGCATTGAAATAAAATTAATGAAAAAGGTGTGGGCCAGGAAATGAGGGAGGTTTTATTTGACAGTAGCTTCTAATGCACATTGTGAGATGTTTACAGTGTGCAGGGAAATTGGAGTAAGCAATTTCAGTACAGGAGGGGAGCCGGTACCAACTGTGAAAAAGGGAAGGCAAGGCTTGGAGTTCAGCTTAGACATTCTAAAGATTATGATTCCTCATTCACATGCTACTGTCTGCAAGGGCTTCAGGGAAAACAGGTTGGACAATGGGGCTACACATCATCTTTATAAAACAACCAAGTAAAATTAATTCTAGCAGCTAAAGCCCCAATACAGCCAGAATAGGAAAGGTAGAAGGAAAGAAAAAAAATAAATAAAAAGTGCTTGATTTCTCCATCAAACACAATCAGTATTGATGGGGGAATGCCTCCTCGCAGTGCTACTGTGTTCTGCCGGTGGGAGAGTGCGGGGAGCCTTCCCAGCTGGCAGAACACAATTACCACTAGAAGCTTTAGTCGTTGACAGTAATCACTTGTAAAAAATATGACATACGGTAGCTACGATTAAGCACTGACTACAGTGTGAAACGCGTCAGCTTTCCTGCTTTGTGATGCCGTGGCATGTATTTTTATGATTATACTTAAATAAAGATCGAAGATTACTTTTGAGTGCAGCTGTTCAGGATTTCTCGTTTACCTCTCAAAAAATGCGACAGGCTGGTTGTACCCAAATCGATCGATGTATCGACTTGGGTACAATCAACCAGCCCATTGATGGATCAAATCTCGGCTGGTCTCTGTTGAATCAGTCAAATAATCGAGTCATGTATAACCGACTTTACCTTTCAGCCACATTGTGGTCAAGATTTATTGACCTGCTGAGAATCTCAATGGACATATATTAAAATATGAGATAAGAGGCAGAGATCCTCAGTGTGACAATACAAACCCCTCCCCCCCCCCCCCGTGCGTGTTCCCCTAGGTGACCTCTAACCTTTGCTGGGCTTTTCCTCTGTAGTGTTGGCCAGTAAGGGGGCAGTGAGGACATGCATGCAGTGCTTGTAGAAGAATCCCAAAAATTCTGTCTTCTCTGTTTTCTAAGGGAGAAAAAAAAAAAAAATGTATTCAGCATAAAAACTGTAAACGCTTGGCACAGTAAGATTAGCTGACTTGGGTGACCTTGCTCTGATTATGTAACAGTTGGAGATGCTGGAGGGAAGAGGGCTGGTAGAACGGGTTCGCTTTAGTTTAGATAAACCTGAACTTGTCCTTTAAAAATCCTGTTTCTAACATTTTAATTAAAAAAAAAATAGTTTTAAAGCTCTGACCAGGACCCCTCCCCTCTTCACAAAGCACCTACAATTAGTAGGCGTAAAACGTACCTGTAAATGAAAAAAAAAAAAAAGTTATAACATTCTGTCCCCTGTTTGGGTCATTAGGGGTGTATCCCAAGGTTCAGTGTTGGGACTCTTACTTTTTTATACATTTAAAAATGATATAGGCTGCAGTGATGGCTAACCTTGGCACCCCAGATGTTTTGGAACTACATTTCCCCATGATGCTCAAGCACTCTGCAGAGTGGATGGGCATCATGGGAAATGTAGTTCCAAAAACATCTGGGGTGCCAAGGTTCGCTATCACTGATATAGGGTCTGCGATTAAAAGTACCATTTTAGTCTTTGCAGATGACATCAAGCAATAGTGAGGGGGGGGGGGGGCAAGTATTTGATCCCCTGCTGATTTTGTACTTTTGCCCCACTGACAAAGAAATGATCAGCCTATAATTTTAATGGTCGGTTTATTTTAACAGTGAGACACAGAACAACAAAAAATATCCAGAAAAACACATTTCAAAAAAGGTATAAATTGATTTGCATTTTAACCACTTCCGAACCGGCTCACGCCGATATATGTCGGCACTGTGAAGAGGGATATGGTTATGGCAGCAGCTATCTGCCCTAACCCCCTTTATCCTCTTCTTCAGTGAGCAGTCCGGTTTCAGATAAAATTGGTCTCTGCTGCGGATTGGCCCCCACCCAGCTCCATACTATTGCAGGGCGAAAGCAACGTCAAAACGTCACTTACGCCCATAGCTCTTAAAGGGACATTTTTAATTTTTTTCTAATGCCAAAAAAAAAATATATATAAAATATATATATTTTAAATTGCATTTTTGTGTAAATATGAGATCTGAGGTCTTTTTGACCCCAGATCTCATATTTAATAGGTCCTGTCATGCTTTCTTTCTCTATTTACATTCCTTGTAATAGGAATAAAAGTGACTTTTTTTTTTTTAAAGGACAGTGTAAAAATAAAAAAAATAAAAAGCTAAATAAATAAGAAGAAAAAAATTACATTTTTTTAACGCGCCCAGTCCCGCCGAGCTCGCGTGCAGAAATGAACACATACGTGAGTAGCGCCCGCATATGAAAACGGTGTTCAAACCATACATGCGAGGTATCACCGCAATCGATTGAGCGAGAGCAATAATTTTTAACACTAGACCTCCTCTAACTCAAAACATGCAACCTGTAGAATTTTTCAAACATAGCCTATGGAGATTAAGGGTAAAAATTTGTCACCATTCCACAAGCGGGTGCAATTTTTGAAGCGTGACATGTTGGGTATCAATTTACTCGGTGTAACATCATGTTTCACAATATAAAAAAAAAAAAAATTGGGCTAACTTTACTGTGGTCTTCTTTTTTAATTCAAAAATGTGTATTTCTTCCTAAAAAAGTGTGCTTGTAACACCACTGCGCAAATACGGTGCGATAGAAAGTATTGCAACGACCGCCAATAAAAAACAATATATAATGTTTGGGGGTTCCAAGTCATTTTCTAGCAAAAAACAAACAAACCTGATTTTAACTTGTAAACACCAATCTCAGAAAGAGGCTCGGTATTTGAGTGGTTAATGAGTAAAATAAGTATTTGATCCCCTATCAATCAGCGAGATTTCTGGCTCCCAGGGGTCTTCTATACAGGTAACAAGCTGAGATAAGGGAGTGCTCCTAATCTCAGCTCGTTACCCGTATAAAAAAAAGACACCTGTCCACAGAAGCAATCAATCAGATTATAATCTTTTCACCATGGCCAAGACCAAAGAGCTGTCCAAGGATGTCGGGGACAAGATTGTAGACCTACACAAGGCTGGAATGGGCTACAAGACCATCGCCAAGCAGCTTGGCGAGAGGGTGACAACAGTTGTTGCTATTATTCGCAAATGAAAGAAACACTAAATAGCTGTCAATCTCCCTCGGTCTGGGGCTCCATGGAAGATCTCACCTCGTGGAGTTTCAATGATCATGAGAACGGTGAGGAATCAGCCCAGAGCTACACGGGAGAATCTTGTTAATGATCTTTAGGGCAGCTGGGACCATAGTCACCAAGAAAACAATTGGTAACACACTACGCCGTGAAGGACTGAAATCCTGCAGCACTCACAAGGTCCCCATGCTCAAGAATGCCCATGTATAGGCCCGTCTGAAGTTTGTCAGGCCTATCAATGTGGAAGGTGAAGGTAAGACAAGAATAAATCTAAATTTGCTTTTCTTTCCAGGTACATTTACTCCTAAAAGTAGGCGATTTGTGAAGAAGGGGTCTTGAGCAACTTCAATAGAGCATTCATTTTACAGCAAAGTCTGTTTGAAACAGTGCAGATAAGAGAGCAGGAAAGAAAACAAAATAGTGTTTTGAAACCCAGGGAACAGAATAGCAAAGCACTGAAAAAAAATTTCAGAAGAGGAAGAAAGAATTATTAAATGTAAACCGTGTTAAAGCAGATTTGTTTCTTACACTGGTAGTTGCAAGCATGTTATTTGGATATACTAACTACTTGCTGACTGGGCCTTTTCTGGAACTTTTTGTTTAAAAGTTTTAATTAGTATTTTTTTTGCTAGAAAATGACTTGGAACTTCCAAACAGTATATATATATATATATATATATATATATATATATATATATATATATATATATATATATATATATATATATATATATATATATATATATATATTTTTAGAAGAGACCTTAGAGAATAAAAATGGTGATTGTTGTAATATTTTGTCACACTGTATTTGCGCAGTGCTCTTTCAAACGCAATTTTTTTTGGGGAACAAAAAAAAAAAAAAAAAAACTTTAATGAATTAAAAAAAACAAAAAAAAACCCATAATCGTCACCCCAATTTTTTTGTATAATGTGAAAGATGATGTTACGCTGAGTAAATAGATAACCAACATGTCCTCCTTTAAAATTACGCATGCACGTGGAATGGCAATAAACTAAGGTATTTAAAAATCTCCATAGGCGACACTTTTTTTTTTTTTTTTACCTGTTTAGAGTAATAGAAAGAAGCATGACAGGTCCTCTTTATTGAGAGATCTGGGGTCAAAAAGACCCCAGATCTTTTATTTACCTTTAAAGACAAAAGAAATAAACATGTTTGAGATTTTGACTTAAAAAAAAAAGAAAGAAAAACAAAAAACAAATCTTTATGCTCGAGAATTGGAGGTGACGTCAGAGGTCGCTCCGGTCCTCCAAGGGCATAGAGCTGAGTGGGGGGGGCCTATCTTGCACTCACTCTACTTCCTGCCTAGCCATCGACCGCACCAGATCGCTTCCGGGTTTTCTGGTAAGCCCAGAACCGAGCAGTAAAAAGTGGAAGGGGGCACCTCTACTGCCGCCTCTAAAAGCAATCCCACAGCGAATGTGCCCGTCGGACCACTTTTATCAGGCGCCAAATCGCCACAGTAAAAATAAGAAAAAAAATCATACCAGGGTTATGGCAGTTAGCTGCTGCCATAACCCCGGTATTTTAGGCCAAAGTAATGACATATATTTATTGTGGGCGGTCGGCAAGTGCCAATGAATAGAATAGCAAAGTACTGGAAATAAATTTTCAGAAGAGGAATAATTAAAATGATTATATGTAAACCGCGTTGAAGCAGATTGGTTTCTTACACTGGTAGTTGCAAGCATGTTATCTGGATCTACTAATGTCCGTAGCAGTCCTGTAAGTTGTACAGCGCCCCCTAGCTCAGGATCTGTGTCGCATATCATATGCTCAATGATGAGGTTGATCAGAAGGATGTCCTAAAGAGAAAAATTATACATTTAAAGTTAAAAATGTATATATTTAATAAAAAAAAAGAAAAAAAAAAAAAAAAGAAGGATACATGTTATACCAAGAGCATAGAGCGGTAACCCTTAGCAACAAGTTTGCAGAACTGCAAAATACTGGCAAATAGTTAAAGCTACCTATACTCACAAGATTGTACCCTTTAAATTTGATAAGGTATGGGAGGGGCTGGGTCAAATTCACATGCAGTGTGTCAGATTGACGTCCCCACGGCACTAAGCTTTGATTTTTGTCTCCATCACTTCATTGTAAGCTTCTGTGATGGTAAACAGGACAAGAGAGAGGGTGAAAATCCCTAGCGGGGGCACAGACAGCAATAACAACTGCCAGGTGTGCTAATCCCTCTCCACTCCATCCAAAACAAAAAAAAAGTTTTCCCTATAGTTATACTTTAATTTAAGAGGCATAGAGCAACTCTTATGTGACAGATTTAACTACTTGCCGACCGCCCACCACAGATATACTGCGGCAAGGTGGCTCGGTTGCGCAAACAGACGTATCAGTACAATCACTCCATGCATGTGATCATGCACACGCCCGATGGACTCGATGTCCGCCGGGCACCCACGATCGCTTTTCACTGAGGCAGAACGGGGATCAGCTAATGTAAACAAGGCAGATACCCGTTCTGTCAGGGGAGGAGAGGGAGATCTGCTGTTCCTAGTGACCCGGAACAGCGATCTCTCTGTACTCCGTTTGTCTCTCCCCCCCCCCCCAACAGGAAGAAAGCAGCTCCCTAGGAAACACTTAACCCCTCGATCACCCCCTAGTGTTAACCTTTCCCCTGTCTGTGTCATTATTACAGTAATCAGTCCAAAAAGTGTCACTTGGGGTCAGATTTGTCCACCGCAATCCTGCTAAAAATCACAGATCGCCACCATTACCAGTAAAAACAAACAAAAAAAAAAGTCCCTAAATAGATCCCCTATTTTGTAGATGCAATAAATTTCGTGCAAACTAATCGATTTACGCTTATTGGGATTTTTTTTAACCAAAAATGCAGAATACATATTGGCCTAAACTGATGAATAAATTTAGTTTTTTTAAATTTTTTGGGGGGATATGCATTATAAATCAAAAAACAACCCAACAGGCAATTTTGCGCTTGCTCACCAATAATTAAGCTGCTAACACTACATAAGAATAATGCCCAATAGATCAAAATTATAAACAAAATGTGTAGCGCTGAAGGAGAAATTGAGGCATTTGAAAAATGGCAAGATATAAAATCAATGCTCTATATACAGTATGACAAAAATAGCATTAAAATCATACAGGTAACATATATAATGTATTAAAGAAAAGTCCGTGAATGGAAGACTAGATGGATCACCAATATTGAGTGATATATGCACCACCTTCACCGACTGAAAGCCACACAGTCTCTATGTAGACAACAGATGACGGATATGTTGCCATTCAAACATATTCCGGATAATGACGTATGGATGAGTCAATCACACCACAGTGTTTTTCACCCGTGCAAGTCACTCAGATAATATAGTTGAAGGCTTACCAGAGGGTTTGAACCCTAAACAGTGTACACTGTGAGGGTCAAATAAACTTTAATTGCTCAATGGCAATAATGGGAAGGCATTCACATCATATCATGAAGAGATCACAGGGGTTCCGTAAGGCTGTATCTTCTCCAAAAATGATCAAACATCGTCCCATGTGTGGCTCATAAAGGATATAAAAAGAGCCACATAGTGTGATACCGTAAAAGTAATGATTTATTAAAAAGAAGGATTTACACTTACATGATAAGGACGGATAAAAAGCGCTTATGCATAAAAAGGCAGCAGTGGAGTCCTCCCGACGCGTTTCGTCTGAATAGACTTCGTCTTGGGGTGCTCACCACTGCAGCCTGACTCCATAATATAGGTGCTGTAATCATATTGAAGTGACTCCAGCCTATTCGATTGAGCAAAGTAGCACTTCCGGGTTCCCAAAATGGCGGACCCGCGTGCGTTCCAGGACTCTCTTTGATGGATATGTTATGCGTTCCACCTGATGTTAAGCTTAATGGTCGTATTATGTGTGACCTAAATTTGATTCCTATTAATAGGCCATAATACAAAGCTTATTGGTATAAACAGCCCCCAATATATAAGATCTCTAAATTTGTTTAATTGTCGGTGTCTGCAGAGAAAAAGTGTCAGCGGGACTAGCGGTATAACATAATCCCGCGAGACATAAAGTGCGATCGTGTCGAAATTTTCGTTCTCCCGCGAGACTGGCAATGTGGCGTAATCTCGCGAGACCGGAAGTGCGATCGCGTGAGCATCAGGGTTTGCGTTCCAACCGTGATAGGCCGGAAACCCACGATGCATACACTCCCAGCATCCCTCACAGCCCGAAATTTACAACGTCCTCCGCTAGGAATACCACCCGACGTGAGGATGTGGCGTCACGACGTGAGAGCGGAAGATCTCAGGAAATGCGTTCCAGCTATAGATAGCCGGAAGTTATTATTAACAACCAGATAATGGAAAAGCCTAAATCCCAAGTTGAATGTAACAAATAAAACATATATTATATAATAACTGGTGTCATCCTAAATAATAATAACGGCTTTACGCACCCAGGCATATGTCTACCCGATACATCATACGGGAAGGTATGCAAAAGTTAAAGTTGTTTGTCAAAGGGCCCTATTCCCCTAGATGTGTTAAATGAAAACGTTATGTATGGAGATAGGGCGATCAATCCATCTAAGTGATTGTATAATAGTTAACCAAAGAATTAAAATAAAATAAGTGTGTGTAAGATATATATAAACACCCTGGTTATGCACGGCCATATATAAAGACGGGAATATTAAAGAGATCTATATATAAGGAACCCGTGAGGCCAAATTAGTGAGGGGAGTCGAATAAACTGGATTCACCTACACACTATTGCCATCTGTAATTAACATCTAAAACATCTAGGTAGATATTTCATATAGACATAATGATAATGTATAATGATTACATATATTGTAAATTTCATGATTCATCTAAAAAAGCGTTAACATCAACCTCTACGTTGAGCCCCTGAGGGAAAAACGTCTGTAGCTCGTATGCCCAAAACATTTCCAGGCGGGAAACTCCCCTTATTTTCGCACCCCCTCTCCAGGGAGGCGTAAATTTGTCAATAATGACAAACTTAGAACCCTCTGGATTCCCGCCATGAAATTCTTTGTAGTGTCTCGGAACCGTATGTTTGGGGTCTCTATTTTTAATTAAGGCAATATGTTCGCCCAGCCTAATAGAAAATGTCCTGGTTGTACGGCCTATATACTGTTTCTGGCAGGGGCAAGTAATGAGATACACTACAAATTTCGTACTGCAAGTGCAGAACGATTTTATGGTGTAGCTCCTTCCTGTAGTAGTGGAAGTAAACTCTGTCACTTTGCGTGCTCTAATGGTATTATGTTGGCACACTACACACTTCCTACAGGGAAAGAAGCCTGTCCAATCGTGAAAGAAGTGGGGACGAGTAGGAGGATTTATAATATTGGGGGCTACCCGATCCTTTAATGATGGTGCACCTCTAAAGATGACACTGGCTTCTTCTGGAATGAGTGGTCCCAACACATTGTCTTGTTTGAGAACACCCCAGTGCTTTTTCATTATATGTTTGACTTGTCTATGTTGTGTTGAGAAAGCCGTTAGTAGGGCCCACTTAAATTTGCCGTCAGGTTCTCTCATAGGTTTGACTTCCAACAAGGATTTCCTGTCTATATTGATAGTTCTTTGAATCTCTTGGTCTAGGCCTTCAATGTTATACCCCTTATCTATAAATCTAGATTTTAGAACGTTGGCCTGTTCTAAAAATATCTCTATGTCTGTGCAGTTACGTCGGAGTCTCAAAAACTGGCTCCGAGGGACCGCACTGAGCCATGAGACATGATGACAACTGTCAACGGGGATAAACCCGTTGCGGTCAGTCGGTTTAAAATATGTACTGAATCTAAATTGCTTATTTATTAGCTCTATCTGTAAATCCAAAAAATGGATTTTAGTTTCACTGGCTTCATACGACAAAGATATACCTCTATCATTTGCATTCAGATATGTAAAGAACTCGTCTAGTGTCTCCCTGGTGCCACTCCATAGGAGAAGGATGTCGTCTATGTACCTAGTCCACAGAACCAGCGAGCTGGTTTCGTGGGCATAGACGACATCCTCCTCCCACTTGGCCATGAATAGGTTCGCGAGACTAGGCGCGAATTTCGCCCCCATAGCAACTCCACGTTGTTGAAGATAAAAATCATGGTTAAACCAAAAATAATTATGTTTGGCTGCAAATTCCAGTAATTCCACAAGATAATCGCACTGGAAAGAGGCTAGGGAGTGTTCCTGGGCCAGAAAATATTTCACAGCATCAATCCCCTTATCGTGTGGTATGCACGTGTACAATGATGCCACGTCCGCAGTGGCCATGATGAAAAATTTCGACACGATCGCACTTTATGTCTCGCGGGATTATGTTATACCGCTAGTCCCGCTGACACTTTTTCTCTGCAGACACCGACAATTAAACAAATTTAGAGATCTTATATATTGGGGGCTGTTTATACCAATAAGCTTTGTATTATGGCCTATTAATAGGAATCAAATTTAGGTCACACATAATACGACCATTAAGCTTAACATCAGGTGGAACGCATAACATATCCATCAAAGAGAGTCCTGGAACGCACGCGGGTCCGCCATTTTGGGAACCCGGAAGTGCTACTTTGCTCAATCGAATAGGCTGGAGTCACTTCAATATGATTACAGCACCTATATTATGGAGTCAGGCTGCAGTGGTGAGCACCCCAAGACGAAGTCTATTCAGACGAAACGCGTCGGGAGGACTCCACTGCTGCCTTTTTATGCATAAGCGCTTTTTATCCGTCCTTATCATGTAAGTGTAAATCCTTCTTTTTAATAAATCATTACTTTTACGGTATCACACTATGTGGCTCTTTTTATATCCTTTATGAGCCACACATGGGACGATGTTTGATCATTTTTGGAGAAGATACAGCCTTACGGAACCCCTGTGATCTCTTCATGATATGATGTGAATGCCTTCCCATTATTGCCATTGAGCAATTAAAGTTTATTTGACCCTCACAGTGTACACTGTTTAGGGTTCAAACCCTCTGGTAAGCCTTCAACTATATTATCTGAGTGACTTGCACGGGTGAAAAACACTGTGGTGTGATTGACTCATCCATACGTCATTATCCGGAATATGTTTGAATGGCAACATATCCGTCATCTGTTGTCTACATAGAGACTGTGTGGCTTTCAGTCGGTGAAGGTGGTGCATATATCACTCAATATTGGTGATCCATCTAGTCTTCCATTCACGGACTTTTCTTTAATACATTATATATGTTACCTGTATGATTTTAATGCTATTTTTGTCATACTGTATATAGAGCATTGATTTTATATCTTGCCATTTTTCAAATGCCTCAATTTCTCCTTCAGCGCTACACATTTTGTTTATAATTTTGATCTATTGGGCATTATTCTTATGTAGTGTTAGCAGCTTAATTATTGGTGAGCAAGCGCAAAATTGCCTGTTGGGTTGTTTTTTGATTTGTTAGTTTAGAAATTTATTTTTGCTGCTGCTCTTTCTGATCACTTCCCTCATGGATGTGTTCGACTACCGAGCCTCCCATAGGGTCAATACCGAGGGAGTATTTATAACTACGAGTAGCGACACAGAGATCGGAGGATTATTCCTTAGACTCAAAAATGTCATGACTACCGAACTCCATTTGCAATGGGATTTGGTTTTTTTACAGCAATATGTTACAGAACAAATGGTACCTAGAAGCCTCCGTTGGGAAGTTCAACCACAACAAGGGGAAACAGACTTTGATGCGTGGTTTAAATACTTTAACGATGCAGGGATTAATTTCCTACAGGTACTCATTTCTAAGAAAAATAATAGACTCCAAGTCCTTGATAGAGAAATCAAGGAGCTACGAGAGAAACTCTCGATCCATAAAAACTCTCAGGAGTATAATTCCCTTTCTTCTAACCTTTTGGGGCACTTAGAAAAAGAGGACCGTGACCAAAAGGTAAAAAAACAAAAGAAATACTCCAGAGACGCAGGAGACTACAAGAACCATGCAGTCTTTGGTTGGCAAAAAATCCTTCAAGCCACCCAACCTATGGAGGTTTCCTCTAACACCATAGGAAGTACTGCACCATCAAGCAGCCTTCCAACAGTGAACGCCTCTACTGCACAATCTCAAACTACGAATATACATTCTCGTGGCCGTGGTTCCCAGAGAGGTGGTATCAAAAATGATGTAATATCGCATGCATCCCAACAAGTGGTACAACACTATAGCCCCCATCCTTCACGGAGGGGTAGACATAATCTGAGAGGAAAAAGAGGTGGTAGAGGTAACTCTCATAATAGGAGTCACCACTTGAATACCAACTCTCAATACACTTCTTATCATCCCTCCCCTAGAGAACATAGAATGGGTTCAGATTCTCAACATAGAGAGGAACCATACCATAATTATTCCTCCCCTATACGTACCCATAACAGATATTCCCCCCTTAGGGAGGTCTATAGTCCAGCATACAGAAGAGAGGACTATGACCAAGAACCGTACCTACATAATTCATATGCACATAGGAATCAGGTTTTTCGCGAGGCTCCACACTCGAGAAAACGAGGCCCAGATCAAAGAGAGGGTGCAGAGGGGGGAGGAGAATACAAAAAAGAAAAAAGGCCAAGAGTTTAAGAGGCCAAGGTGTCTATAATTTAAGCTCACAAACCCTTACCGAAGCAGAACTATTTGTATTAGATAAGGGTCTTAAATATGCCCCCCCTAAAAAATTAGATAAGTTCCACACATTTATGGATGTTCATAAGTATATACGCAAGGTTAATATTCAGAGGTATCTGACATCAAATCCTGTGCGTACGGATTTTCCGGCAGCTACATCCGGAACCGTTCATTCCGGTTTATCCAACCCCTCTTTGTTCTCTCCTCCGGTCCCCACAGCGCCAGCTGTAAAAATTTTTAGGGACCTTGTCCTACGAGATTTAGCCAAATTACCATTGAAACGCACTTACTATTCACCTTTACTAAAAGGGGGTTTAGAATCTTTGTGCGCACGTAAGGATCTTGTAATCCGCCCGGCGGACAAAGGGGGAGGCATAGTCATTTTGGACAAAAGCCAGTACGAGACAGAAATGCATCGTATTCTGAATGAACCAGGTACTTACCAAATGTTACCTAACAATCCTACACATAAATATAAACAAGAACTTCAGGAACTTGTCTTAAAGGGCTACGAGTTGAAAATCTTGAACAAAAGGGAAAGGGACTTTTTGATTCCTTCCGCACCCCGTATTCCCACTATCTACTATTTGCCGAAAGTCCATAAGGACCCTGTCTGCCCACCTGGCAGACCAATTGTGAGTGGTATTAATTCCATTACTGCCAGAGTAGGCAAATATATAGATTTTTTCCTACAACCTCTAGTGAAGAAGACACCCTCATATTTGAAAGACACCGGTTCTACAATTAGACTCCTCGAAAATGTCTCAGTACAAGATGGATTCATCATGGCCACTGCGGACGTGGCATCATTGTACACGTGCATACCACACGATAAGGGGATTGATGCTGTGAAATATTTTCTGGCCCAGGAACACTCCCTAGCCTCTTTCCAGTGCGATTATCTTGTGGAATTACTGGAATTTGCAGCCAAACATAATTATTTTTGGTTTAACCATGATTTTTATCTTCAACAACGTGGAGTTGCTATGGGGGCGAAATTCGCGCCTAGTCTCGCGAACCTATTCATGGCCAAGTGGGAGGAGGATGTCGTCTATGCCCACGAAACCAGCTCGCTGGTTCTGTGGACTAGGTACATAGACGACATCCTTCTCCTATGGAGTGGCACCAGGGAGACACTAGACGAGTTCTTTACATATCTGAATGCAAATGATAGAGGTATATCTTTGTCGTATGAAGCCAGTGAAACTAAAATCCATTTTTTGGATTTACAGATAGAGCTAATAAATAAGCAATTTAGATTCAGTACATATTTTAAACCGACTGACCGCAACGGGTTTATCCCCGTTGACAGTTGTCATCATGTCTCATGGCTCAGTGCGGTCCCTCGGAGCCAGTTTTTGAGACTCCGACGTAACTGCACAGACATAGAGATATTTTTAGAACAGGCCAACGTTCTAAAATCTAGATTTATAGATAAGGGGTATAACATTGAAGGCCTAGACCAAGAGATTCAAAGAACTATCAATATAGACAGGAAATCCTTGTTGGAAGTCAAACCTATGAGAGAACCTGACGGCAAATTTAAGTGGGCCCTACTAACGGCTTTCTCAACACAACATAGACAAGTCAAACATATAATGAAAAAGCACTGGGGTGTTCTCAAACAAGACAATGTGTTGGGACCACTCATTCCAGAAGAAGCCAGTGTCATCTTTAGAGGTGCACCATCATTAAAGGATCGGGTAGCCCCCAATATTATAAATCCTCCTACTCGTCCCCTCTTCTTTCACGATTGGACAGGCTTCTTTCCCTGTAGGAAGTGTGTAGTGTGCCAACATAATACCATTAGAGCACGCAAAGTGACAGAGTTTACTTCCACTACTACAGGAAGGAGCTACACCATAAAATCGTTCTGCACTTGCAGTACGAAATTTGTAGTGTATCTCATTACTTGCCCCTGCCAGAAACAGTATATAGGCCGTACAACCAGGACATTTTCTATTAGGCTGGGCGAACATATTGCCTTAATTAAAAATAGAGACCCCAAACATACGGTTCCGAGACACTACAAAGAATTTCATGGCGGGAATCCAGAGGGTTCTAAGTTTGTCATTATTGACAAATTTACGCCTCCCTGGAGAGGGGGTGCGAAAATAAGGGGAGTTTCCCGCCTGGAAATGTTTTGGGCATACGAGCTACAGACGTTTTTCCCTCAGGGGCTCAACGTAGAGGTTGATGTTAACGCTTTTTTAGATGAATCATGAAATTTACAATATATGTAATCATTATACATTATCATTATGTCTATATGAAATATCTACCTAGATGTTTTAGATGTTAATTACAGATGGCAATAGTGTGTAGGTGAATCCAGTTTATTCGACTCCCCTCACTAATTTGGCCTCACGGGTTCCTTATATATAGATCTCTTTAATATTCCCGTCTTTATATATGGCCGTGCATAACCAGGGTGTTTATATATATCTTACACACACTTATTTTATTTTAATTCTTTGGTTAACTATTATACAATCACTTAGATGGATTGATCGCCCTATCTCCATACATAACGTTTTCATTTAACACATCTAGGGGAATAGGGCCCTTTGACAAACAACTTTAACTTTTGCATACCTTCCCGTATGATGTATCGGGTAGACATATGCCTGGGTGCGTAAAGCCGTTATTATTATTTAGGATGACACCAGTTATTATATAATATATGTTTTATTTGTTACATTCAACTTGGGATTTAGGCTTTTCCATTATCTGGTTGTTAATAATAACTTCCGGCTATCTATAGCTGGAACGCATTTCCTGAGATCTTCCGCTCTCACGTCGTGACGCCACATCCTCACGTCGGGTGGTATTCCTAGCGGAGGACGTTGTAAATTTCGGGCTGTGAGGGATGCTGGGAGTGTATGCATCGTGGGTTTCCGGCCTATCACGGTTGGAACGCAAACCCTGATGCTCACGCGATCGCACTTCCGGTCTCGCGAGATTACGCCACATTGCCAGTCTCGCGGGAGAACGAAAATTTCGACACGATCGCACTTTATGTCTCGCGGGATTATGTTATACCGCTAGTCCCGCTGACACTTTTTCTCTGCAGACACCGACAATTAAACAAATTTAGAGATCTTATATATTGGGGGCTGTTTATACCAATAAGCTTTGTATTATGGCCTATTAATAGGAATCAAATTTAGGTCACACATAATACGACCATTAAGCTTAACATCAGGTGGAACGCATAACATATCCATCAAAGAGAGTCCTGGAACGCACGCGGGTCCGCCATTTTGGGAACCCGGAAGTGCTACTTTGCTCAATCGAATAGGCTGGAGTCACTTCAATATGATTACAGCACCTATATTATGGAGTCAGGCTGCAGTGGTGAGCACCCCAAGACGAAGTCTATTCAGACGAAACGCGTCGGGAGGACTCCACTGCTGCCTTTTTATGCATAAGCGCTTTTTATCCGTCCTTATCATGTAAGTGTAAATCCTTCTTTTTAATAAATCATTACTTTTACGGTATCACACTATGTGGCTCTTTTTATATCCTTTATGAGCCACACATGGGACGATGTTTGATCATTTTTGGAGAAGATACAGCCTTACGGAACCCCTGTGATCTCTTCATGATATGATGTGAATGCCTTCCCATTATTGCCATTGAGCAATTAAAGTTTATTTGACCCTCACAGTGTACACTGTTTAGGGTTCAAACCCTCTGGTAAGCCTTCAACTATATTATCTGAGTGACTTGCACGGGTGAAAAACACTGTGGTGTGATTGACTCATCCATACGTCATTATCCGGAATATGTTTGAATGGCAACATATCCGTCATCTGTTGTCTACATAGAGACTGTGTGGCTTTCAGTCGGTGAAGGTGGTGCATATATCACTCAATATTGGTGATCCATCTAGTCTTCCATTCACGGACTTTTCTTTAATACATTATATATGTTACCTGTATGATTTTAATGCTATTTTTGTCATACTGTATATAGAGCATTGATTTTATATCTTGCCATTTTTCAAATGCCTCAATTTCTCCTTCAGCGCTACACATTTTGTTTATAATTTTGGGATATGCATTATAGCAAAAAGTGAAAAAAAAAAAAAATTTTATTCAAAAAATTGTCAGTCTTTTTTTGTTTATAGCGCAAAAAAAAAAAAAAAAAAAAAAAAAAAAAAAAAGGACATCAATTCTGTTTAGGTACAGCGTCACACAACCGCGCAATTGTCAGTTAAAGCGACACAGTGCCGTATCGCAAAGAATTTATGGGGGTAAATCCTTCTGGGGCTGAATGGTTAAAACATTACTCCAAAAAAATTTATTATATATATATATATATATATATATATATATATATATATATATATATATATATATATATATATATATATATATATATATATATATATATATATATATATATATATATATATATTTTTTTTTTTAACAAATTCACAACTAGAAAAAAAGGGGATATTTTGTTTTTTTGTTTTTTTAGTATTTGCCAGAAGTTCTGTTTCAGCGCATATTAGGCCCACTTTCACATGGATGTTCCGATGGGGTCCAAACAGCTGGACCCAATCAGAACCGTCAATCTTCTCTATGGAGCAGCAGGTGTAAACGGACACGTGTCCATTTGCACCCGCCAAATCCAATCAGATGTAATAAAAAGGGGATCCGCTCTCGTTCTGTCCAGCGGATCAGATAGCAGTCGAGTGTAAATGGACAAGAGGTTTGTTTACATCCGACTGCCCATAGAAGTAAAGCAGGCTATGTCTGTGTCCGCTCTGCATAAAGAGTGGAAACGGACCGGTCATCCACATGCTCAGCAGGGATCAGCAGACAGATTCCCTTCTGAGCAAGTGGATCGCAGCTGCAGCCCGCAGTGTGAAAGGGGCCTTAAGCAAATACATGAAACACATTTAAAGTGGTTGTATAGTCAGATGTCTTTTTTATTCTAATGCATTTTATGTGTGCAGCAGCCCCCCTCTTACTCACTTGAGCCCAATCTCTGTCCAGCAATGTCCACAAGTGTCTCAGTATTCCGAGACTCTCCCTCCCGATTGGCTGAGACACAGCAGAGGCGTCATTGGCTCCCCCTGCTATCAAAGTCAGCTAGCCAATCGAAAGAGAGAGGGGGCGGGGTCACGGCTCCGTGTCTGAATGGACATAGGGAACTGTGACTCGGCTCAGGTGCCCAAAATGGCAAGCTGCTGAAGAGGGACCAGAGAAGGAGGAGGATCGGGCTGCTATGTGGAAATCCATTACACAGAGCAGGCAAGAATACGTTTTTTTTCATATAAAAAAAAAATAACAAAGAGGCTTTACAATCACTTTAAAGACAATAGAATGACTTACATCATCATTTTGCTGAGCTTCCTGCATTACAAACTCACGGACCATAGATGGGTTATATTCCACCAGATATGAGAATATATCAGTGGCTGCACTTCGAACCTGTGCGTCGTCCATACCCTGCAAAGAGCACACAGCACATGAAGAATGTAAGATGACATCAGAAAACAAACTCATTGGCAAAGTAGATTTTGGAAAGGTTGAGTGCACTTTAACAATTTGGAGACCAGGTCTTTTCTGGTAATTTTTGTTTACAAGTTTAAATTGGTATTTTTTTGCTAGAAAATTACTTATAACCCCCAAACATGATTTTTTTTTTTTTTTTTTTAGCAGAGACCCTAAGGAATAAAATGGCTAATGTTGAATTTTTTTTTATGTCACAGGGTATTTGCACAGTGTGCAATTATTTTTGGAAAAAACGACATTTTTAAAAGCAAAACAAAATATATACCCCAATATTTTTGAAAGATGTAACGCCAAGTAAATAGATACCCAACATGTCACGCTTTAAATTTGCGCACACTGATAGAATGGCGACAAACTACAGTACTTAAAAATCTCCATAGGCAATGCTTTAAAAAATATTTTCAGGTTACCAGTTTAGTGTTACAGAGGAGGTCTAGCACTAGCATTATTGCTCTCGCTCCAACATTCACAGTGATATCTCATGAGCGGTGCGAACACCGTTTAGATATACGTGTGCGACCTACGTATGCGTTTGCTACTGCGCGGGAGCACAGAGGGAGGGGGCGCTTAAAATATTTTTTTCTTACTTATACTTTTTATATATTATAAAATATTTTTTTTTATATAAATATTTTTTTTTATATAAATATTATTTTCCTCCCCTTAAATTAACTTTTTTTGGACAACTTTTATTCCTATTAAAAGGAATGTATCCCTTGTAATAGAAAAATGGATCTCTTTATGGAGAGATCTGGGGTCAAAAAGACCCCAAATCTCTCCATACGTGTAAAAGCAAAACATCCAAAATAAATAAAAATTGTTTACTTCCACCCTAGACCGGAAATGACATCAGGACGTCGCCCTGGTCACCCAAGGCCATAGAGGCGACCAAAGACGATCTAGACTTTCTTGGGCGCTGCGGTGGAAACTGTAAGCCCAAGAAACACCGGGAGCGGCGCCTCATTGGAAAGCATTCCAGCGGCTCGTGAGCTGCTTGGATCGCTTTCATGAAAAAAGAGATACCGGGGATATCTTCAGCCATAAACTCGGTAAACCACTTGGAAACCGCAATGTATATATACATATTGTGGTTGACAAGTGGTCAAAACAAAGTCTTTATCCCCTTTTGCCCCTTTGCCATAACGTAACCCACCTTTTCGCCACAGAGATGTAAATTTACCTTGATCTGGCGGCCACGGCCTCAGGTATTAATTTCCTAGCTGCGACAGCTTGTCATTGCCATTAGCTTCTTCACCAGCTAGGGAATTTGCCAGCCGCACTCAGATGTAACGTACTGCACATTATTTCCAGGCTCTTACTAAGTAGGGGAGATCAGTGAATGGACGTTCGCTGGTCTCCCAACCCCTACATTTTGCTTGTCATGGGTCTGCAAGTGGGACAGTGGAGCCTAGAAAGCATCAGCAGCCAGGGAATTTGACAGCCGAACCCAGATGTAATGTAATGCACATTATTTCGGGGCTGTTACTAGGTAGAAGAGATCAGTGAATGGACGTTCGCTGGTCTCCCAACCTAGCGCTTTGCTTGTCCTGGGTCTGCAAATGGGACAGTGGAGCCTAGAAAACATGGCAGGGGGTGAATGTACTGCTGCTGCCAGCATAGGACATAGGTCAGTGGTAGCAAAAAGGTTTGAATACGTTTCAGTACACTGATCAAAGGACTGTACTTCGAATTGCATATAACAGTGCAAGACAGTTCTTAGTCAGATTCCTCTTTCCCAAACAGCTGCAAACAAATCTGGCAAGAAGGAAATAACCAAAACTCCAGGCAATGCTAGTGTACCAAAAATGCATGATGGACACTTATTTGTGAATTACAACATTTCAACCAATTTCTATTTTAGTACAATATAATGAACTGCGCTACTTGCCAGAATCACTTCCAGGGCGGGCAGTATACCCATATTGGACAGGGTCTTGAAGAAAGCATCTCTATTCTGAGGTTGTAATGTTTGAGAGAAAGCACAAAACTCTTTCAGGAAATTTACCTGTAGCACAAAAAATGAAAAATAAACAGGATGGACTGAATGTTCTTCACAAAATGACTAAACCACTTATTAGAAAGAATATAGCAACTATTATACAAACTCAAATTGCAAAAAAGTTTGAGACCCTGTGTAAAATCTAAATTGAAACAGAATGCAAATGCTCTGCAAATCTCATAAACCCGTATTTTATTCACAATAAAAAAAACAAAAACAAAAAAAAACATATCAAAATGTTTAAATTGAGAAAATGTTCCCACTTTAAGAAAGAAAACGAAAAAAATAAAAAACAGGTCATTTTGAAATTGATGGCAGCAACAAGTCTCAAAAAAGTTGGGATAGGGCAATACAAAGCTTAGAGAGTCAGAATGTCTCAGAAGTAAAGATAGGCAGAGGTTCACTAATCTGTGAAAAGTTGCATCTAAAAGTTGTCGATTTCAGAATAATGTTCCCCAACATAAATTTTTTAAGACTTTCAATGTATTATCATCTACAGTGCATATCATCAAAGGATTCGGAGAATCTCTGTGTGGAAGGGACAAGGGCGAAATGTAATATTGGATGGTGGTGACCATCGGGCCCTCAGACGGCAATGCATTATAAAAACAGGCATGACTGTGTGATGGAGATCACTGCATGGGCTCAGGAATACTTCCAGAAATCACTGTCTGAACACAGCTTGCCCAGCCATCCAAAAATACAAGGTAAAGCTCCACCATGGAAAGAAAAAGCCATATCTGAACATAATCCAGAAACGCCGCTGTCTTCTCTGAGCCAAAGCTCATTTAAAATGGTCAGTTGCAAAGTGGAAAACTGCTCTGTGGTCAGACGAATCCAAAATTTGATATTCTTTTTGGCAAGCATGGGCACCACATTCTCCGGACTAGAAGAGAAGAGGGACCTACCGGTATGTTATCAGTTCAGAAGCCGGCTGGTGGGGGGGGGGGGGGGGGGGCAATTTAGGGAAGGCCTTTTATATTTCAGCAGAACAATGCTAAACCGCATACTGCATCTATGACAACAGCATGGTTTCCAAGTAGGAGTAGGACTTAACTCTGCCTGCAGTCCAGACCTTTCACCAATTGAAAATTTTTAGCACATCGCGAAACAAAAAAATACGACAAAGACCACCCAGGACTGTTGAGCAGTTATATCGGGCAAGAATGGGACAACATTCCTCTCCCAAAACTCCAGCAACTGGTCACCTCAGTTCCCAGACATTTAGAGTGTTGGTCAAAGAAGAGGGGATGCTACACCATACTAAACATGGCCCTGTCCTGACTACTCTAAACCCTGCTAAACATTGGCCTTGTCCTGACTTCTCTACACCGTGCTAAACATGACCTGTCCTGACTTCTCTACACCGTGCTAAACATGACCTGTCCTGACTTCTCTACACCGTTCTAAACATTGGCCTTGTTCTGACTTCTCTACACCGTGCTAAACATGACCTGTCCTGACTTCTCTACACCGTGCTAAACATGACCTGTCCTGACTTCTTGACACCGTTCTAAACATTGGCCTTGTCCTGACTTCTCTACACCGTGCTAAACATGACCTGTCCTGACTTCTCTACACCATGCTAAACATAACCCTTTCCTAACTTCTCTACACCATGCTAAACATGACCTGTCCTGACTTCTCTACACCATGCTAAACATAACCCTTTCCTAACTTCTCTACACCGTGCTAAACATGACCTGTCCTGACTTCTCTACACCGTGCTAAACATGGCCTTTTCCTGACTTCTCTACACCGTGCTAAACATGACCTTGTCCTGACTTCTCTACACCGTGCTAAACATGACCTGTCCTGACTAAGAGGTTTTGCTGCCATCAATTTTTAAAATGTCCTCATTTTCTTAAAATGGTCCAATTTCTGTTTAAACATTTGATGTTTTCTATTGTGAATAAAATATGGGTTGATGATATTTGCAAACTCATTGCAATCTGTTTTTATGTTGATTTTACACAGCATCTTAACTTTTCTGAAATTGGGGTTGTAAAAAACGATATTGTTGTTAGAGGGAAACAGTAAGAAATAGGGTTCAACAGTTAAAAGGGTCAGTCCTCCCAAAACTGAGACATAACTTTTTGGTAAAAGCTGGGGATATAAATCACCTAACGGTTTTGGTGAGATCAAACAAATATCTTAAGTCTTTATTATTACAATCACAATGACATTAATACATAAAAAAATTGAGCGAAGGTTAAAAAGTGCAGTTATAATAAGCATCTAATACCAACTGTGCCTAAGCAACACCCATAAAAAAAAAAAAATAATAATAATCTACCTGTTGTCTTCAAATAATCCTGCAAAACTGAAGTGCACTTTCCTGGGCCTTCAGCCTCATAGCTGTATACCTGCAGTGCAAGATCATAAGACATTGCATTCTCGAACCGCTAGTCCCACCAGATTTAGAGAGATTTGGTGATGTAATTTGTGTTCTAATCACTGTTCTCCTTGCTGGGGAGAAAGCTGTATCCGAGCACCTGCAGTGCAAAGATCTCTCTGCTTCTGCTTCAAGTGGTTTTAAACTCTTACACACCACTTTTACCTACAGGTAAGCCCATAATAAGGCTTACCTGTAGGTACTGGAAATATCTCCTAAACCTGCACGGTTTAGGAGATATTTACCATATTACTTTGCTTTGACCAAATGAGTTTAGCTCCGCAACACAATCAATTAGATTATATATGTAGGAGTTAAACTACATATATAAGTAACCATAAATATTAATAAAAGGTAATGTCAAAGTAAAAGTGGTAAATACTGTCCATTTTAGTCATTTCTTGTTCAGATTGTGACTGGGTTACTACCGCGGCAGTCCGGAGTAGGGGGGTATGAAGGTCTATTGCAATTGCGGCTTTAATGGTACACACAAATGGGGGTGAACTAGAAAATTTAGGAGAGATCTTTATATATGACACTTCCGTGGTCCAAGGGAAGTGGGCGTGTCTGTATAGACTCCAGACTACTGGGGTAAAGCCCGGGAGGTTACTATGGTAACACTGAGCTATTTAAGGGCTCGGGTGAGGAGGCCCGCCCATCTATTGAGAAAGCCCAACCAGAGGGCGATACGTGCGTAGAGGGGAGGAGCCGAGCACGTGACATCATGCAGCCACAGGGGGTGAGCGAGCGGACGCTGTTGTATTGCTTAGAGACGATTTTAACTGAATATCTTGCAAGTGTAATTTTATTGGGGCATTTTAATAAATGTTACATACAGAGAGCACTATGTATCCTCTACTTATTATTACATGAATTGCGGAAACATATCCCATAAGGAACACTGTTTCGTTGGTGTGGAGGAAGGAGAGAAGCAGTGGGTTATTTTATATGAGAGCCCCCACTGTGATCCATGCGATCCCCCTTGAAAGCTATTGATCGGAAAGTAGCATGCCGGATGTGGAACAAAGGGATTCATAGCTGAAGGAAAGCAAAGGAATTGTTTCTGAGTCGATCTGACTCATATATGAGGTGAGCAGGTATAACAGCCGGTCAATATCTGGAGAAAATACGTTTATCACAGTGGTGAATAATAATTGAGAAGTCACAAAAATTAAGAAGCACTTTAAAATTCAACAAAAGAGCTGTTTTATGAACTTTGATATAATATATGAATTCATTTTACAGATTTAATGTTCACAGACTTACACATTTCTGTTGAATTGGAGTCACTATATATTGTCTTTTTACACATAACAGCGCTGCACTTCTATTTACCATATACGCTTGCGCCGTCATCGTCGCATGCGCACTAAAGAAAGGGCACGATCGCGCCGTTTCTATAGGGCTCATGCCGTGACCGTCGGCTCCCGCGCGGGAGTGACGTCACATGACTCCGGCCAGTCACAGAGCCGGAGTCCATGGCCCTGGAAGGAAGAGGGGTGAAGATGGACGCGGCAACCAGCGGGGACATCGCGGGCTTCGTTTGCAGGTAAGTGCAACATAATGGGCTAGCATGCATTATGCTTTTA
This sequence comes from Lithobates clamitans, assembly GCA_037952925.1. Taxonomy (NCBI): domain Eukaryota; kingdom Metazoa; phylum Chordata; class Amphibia; order Anura; family Ranidae; genus Lithobates; species Lithobates clamitans. Next base: position 93,534 of record JBBGZY010000947.1, read on the forward strand.
CTTTGCAGGGGAATAAAGAGGAAGTAAAACCCATCAGGGTTTTACTTCCTCTTTAATTCATTCAGTTGTGCTTCCTTCACCTCTTCTGCTGCTTCTTAAATATTCCCCACCTGGGATTAAAAGTAACATTTCAGTCTTTGCAGATGACACCAAGCTATGCAGTGGAATAATGTCCTTACAGGATGTCTCCAATTTACAAGCCGACATCAATGCACTGTGTAATTGGGTGAATGTGGCAGATGAGGTTTAATGTTGAGAAATGTAAAGTTCTGCACTTGGGGGCTAAGAATATGCATCATACATACTAGGGGGAATACAACTGGGGGAATCCGTGGTGGAGAAAGATCTGGGGGTTTTGGTAGATCATAAACTCAATAATGGCATGCAATGCCAAGCTGTGGTTTCAGTCCATTCTTGTATTAGGAGAGTTATGGACTCCAGAGAGAGATATGATTTTGCCCCCCTGTACAAATCATTAGTAAGACCTCATCTGGAATATGCAGTTCAGTTTTGGGCTCCAGTTCTCAAAAAGGAGATCGGGGGAACTGCAGAAAGTGCAGAGAAGGGCAACCAAACTGAGAAGAGGCATGGAGGAGCTCAGCTATGAGGAAAGATTAGAGGAACTGAATTTATTCACTCTTGAGAAGAGGAGATTAAGGGGGGATATGATCACCATGTATAAATATATATGGGGTCCATATAGTGAACTTGGTATTGAGTTATTCAGTTTACGGTCAACACTGAGGACAAGGGTACTTTTACTTATAGTACTTAAGGGTACTTTACTTTTACAAGGGGACTCTTTACTTCTAGAGGAAGAGAGATTTCATCTCCCAATACGGAAAGGTTTCTTCACAGTAAGAGCTATGAAAATGTGGAATATGCTCCCTCCAGAGGTGGTTCTGGCCAGCTCTGTAGATTGTTTTAAGAAAGGCCAATATTTATTCCTAAATGTACAGAATATACCTGGGTAATGACAGTTATAGGTAAAGTCGATCCAGGGAAAATCCGATTGCCTCTTTGGGAGATCAGGAAGGAATTTTTTCCCCTGCTGTAGCAAATTGGATCATGCTTTTCTGGGGGGGTTTTCGCCTTCCTCTGGATCAACTGTGGGTATATGGGATTGTATAATATTTTTTATTTTTTTTATAGTTGAACCAGATTGTGTCTTTTTTCAACCTATGTAATTAACAAATCACCAGTCATCAGGGGGCAGCTATGATAGGAGGAAGTAAAAGCCTGCCACCTTTACACAAAACAAGGCATGGTAAGTCAGTAGTAAGATAGACTGTAGCTTATTGAGAATACTGGTGACTAGTCCTTTTTCCTCCACTTGCCTTTTTGGGCACAACTTTTCACCATTCAGGTGCTTGTTTAAATTTCTAAACTTAAAATTCCAAAAAAAAAAAAAAAAAAGAAAAAAAAAAAAAAAAAATGATGATAGGTCACCAAGAAGTACGAGAAGACCCCAAATGTCTCAGCCCATAACTGCTAGGAGGACCAACTCTTTAAACAATGAAATATACCATTCACAGGACTAGACTTACTAGCTCTTGCCTCTTCTCATCATCTGTTGCTTCATCTGTGAGGTGCGCAAATAATTCTGTAAGAAACTTTTCATCTTCCTAAAAGGTGGGCAACAAAATCAAAAAGTAAGTAATGTGTACACGGATATCCTATTAAATTGTTAGGTACCACTCTGGCATTGGCTTCTTCAATGAACGTTATAAGAATGCATTGAAATTAGGGCTGCACAGTAGTCAGACTAATGGCACAAGCAGATTTCTGAATAAATTGGAAACGCTGCAAAATTGCACACAATGCACATTCAATGCACTTGAGAAAGCTTTTGCATACAACCTCTGTTGATTTCAGCGAAAAATTAACGACAGTCACAATACAAGGACCAATAAACACAGACATCAACCCTGCTCATAAGAGCTTACAATCTAGCAAAAGCAAACTTAAGAGGTAAATACTTGATACAAGAAAAAGTCATCACCAGATCTAAGAGAACACAGAAAAATCTGGAAAAAAAAAATGTACTTCAGGATCTTTGTTTTTTTGTCAATTATGAAGGACTCGACACAGATTGTTTTCAGGGTACCACATTCTGAGATCACGGTCTTGCCGAGTCGGCAAACCTACCTGCAGCCCTTTTTGTAGAATATAACAAATGCAACAGTAAGACCGGCCATACATGGGCCGAATTCCGAAAGCATTATATCTTTTTTCGAAAATCTTTTCTAAGAATTTTCGTTTGGATTTTGCACCATTAGTGGGCCGCAACAATGTCCGATTTCCGAGTGACCATCGAATTTGAGTGATCGGGCATGTTGGAACTTTTTATTAAAAAACTATTGTTTTTCAAACCAATGATGGGAGAATCATGAGAGAAATATAAAATCGAAAAAGAAAAGAGCATGAGCACAAGAAAAGAAAATTCACAGCCGCAAAAATTATTTTCTGTAGCAACATGAGGTGAAATAGAAGGCTTGGTTGGTCGAATTTCAAAATAAAAAAACGGTGGTATCATCAGATCCCAAAACGCACAAAATTTCTGATTTTCAAAAGAAAATTAGTTGGGAATTCGACCCATGTATGGTCTTGCATAAGAGTGGGATCATCCCAGGGGGTGTGTGACCAATCTAGGATCAGTGATGGGGCGATATCCCCAACTAAAGTGCCCAAAAGATAAAAGGAAGCCAGTGACTCCGACAACCACAATAATATATCACATTTGGGTGGACCCTTCAAAATTTGAATGCATTTAATTCCGTCCCCCAAGTCACTTTATGAAGCCAGACTGAAATGAGGCTTTTAGCACAAAAAAAAAAAATGAATTACACAAATGTTTTCATTAGTACCTACAAAAGAATAAAAAAGGTAAAATCCTGGAGTGCCACAGATACAACTTAAAATATTAAAACCAATTTAAATTTTTTTAACAAACCCGTTATACTCACCTGCTCTGTGTAATGGTTAGGCACAGAGCAGGCCCGATCCTTCTCTTCTCGGGTCCCTCACCAGTGCTCCTGGCCCCTCCCTCCTGCCCCCACATCAGGCAGCTTGCTATAACCCTCTGAGTTTTCGGTAAAAAACCTTATTCATAGCCATAGCTATTTATTCGGTTTCTTACCGAAACATATAAGTTGCTGTAACTTGTACACTGTACCCTTTATCAATAAAGTACTTTTATCGGGGGGAAGAGTTGCCGGTGTTCTGCCCGAGAAAGTTCCGCTCGGCTGATAAGTTCCCCCCTCTACTGCGCAGGCGCTGCGCCTGCGCAGTAGGATCCGGCGGAAATAGCCGAAGCGGAATAGCTGAAAATCAGCTGTACACGGCGGCTGAAAGAGGGCCCCTCGCCACGCTTCGGGCACGGCCTCGCTTCGCTCGGCTCTTTTAGATTCCCCCTCTAGGTCCACTTGGATGGTAGGGAAGGAACCTGGACTCAGAGCGCAGGCGCCGTGTACAGCTGATTGTCGATCTTGAGCTTCGGCTATCTCCGGCGGCTGTCAGGAGTTCGTACTGCGCAGGCGCTGCGCCTGCGCAGTACAGGGGGAACTTATCCGCCGAAGGAACTTATTCGGCAAGACACCGGCTCTTCACCTTATACTCTCTCTGAGGAGGGAGAGACCTGCTGCTCTGGTGCACATCACTGGATCGGGCAAAGTATTGGAGAGGGCTGGGGGGGAGCAGCACCCCGAAAAGGTTTTTTTACCTTCACGCATTGAAGGTAAAAAAAACCCTTCAGCCTTTACAACCACTTTAATTTACTGTGAATGACTGCGTTTGCCCCAGGAACCCAGTGTGGAAGACAAGCGCCCTGCCCTCACTAGGTGTGCAGGAGGAGGCATTTCAGTTACCCTGTTCCACCCAGTCTTTTTTTACTGGTTGTGTTACATAGTGTGACAAGCCAGCTGCATCCTAGCAACTAAGAAAGGCATCCTTGGTTGCTAGGATGCAGGGGGCCTGTCAGTATATATAAAAATTAATTAAAACAAGAAAACAACGAATTTCTTCCAGGCCGATGGATCGAAACTCCACAGCAGGACCTTACCTGTAACATCCCAACTATCTCCACCTTGTTAAAAAATATGAAAGAGTGAAGCGTGGACAGCATGTTTTCTTCAAAGACAGAAGGGGTGGGCAATACCACGTCTTGTATATACTGCACTCTGTAGGTCTGGTGGATTTTCTGTTTCAGTTCAAGGTCTGATATGGGAATCACCTCTTTAAACTTAGCAGTTTGTGTTAGAAACTCGCGGTGTTTGCGCTGCACGGACAAAGACGGGTCGTACTCTAAGCAGCCAATGATGTCCATAATGCAGTCTTCTGAAAACATGACCTCAAAGAGTGCAGTTCGGTTTAAAAGGAAGATCCCCTTGATTATTTCATACAATTGGTGCAATCCTTCAACGTTCTCCAGGTCTTCACACACGTGGAAAAGTTCCAGGAGTTTTTTGATATATCCCTCATTCTCCAGGGCCAGGGCGAGTTTCTCGCGACGTAGCGGAGACGGTAACGATGATGCCACGACTTCGGCGATCTCCTCTAGCCGGCTAAGTTCACAGCTTGGCAGCTCCAGGCCCGGGGAGGACATGTCCTCGAAGCGCTCCTCTTCTGATTCGTCCACAAGGTCCTGAGTGATGTCCACCGAGGGGTCTTTCCCTTGAACCTGGAAGAAAACCAAGAAGAAGGGGGCTTCAGAGTGACTCTGCCTGGTTAAACTTTTCACCTGAGTGTGGCAACTTAACTGTTCTGCCAGAAAAATCACACCTGACCACATTCACGTACTTCAGCCATGATAGCAATGGTTATTTATTTATCTAAGTGTTTGACAAAGAACCTTGTGCCTGCATAGCACCTGGCTGGAAGCCTAGAAGGAGGACTGTGGTGACAAACACTCTGCCTTTGCACAGTACTGGCTCTGTTTCAAATCAAGAAGGTTTAGATCAGGGGTCTTCAAACTGCGGCCCTCCAGTTGTTCAGGAACTTCAATTCCCATCATGCCTAGCCATGTCTGTGAATGTCAGAGTTTTACAATGCCTCATGGGAAGTGTAGTTCTGCAACAGCTGGAGGGCCGTAGTTTGAGGATCCCTGGTGTAGATGTTTCTGTAAATCAGCACATTAGCTGCTGTACAAATGTAAAGTGTAACCTTTAAATATGTATGGCCAAAGATTTTTTTGACTGTACTTTTATGGGTCACAGGGGTACATTTAGTTTCTATCTCCTGTGACCCAAAGTCAGATGATGGTGAGTTATTGCCCGCCATCAGCTGATGGGGCAAGAGCTACACTGGGCTTGGACGAATCTCGACAGTATAGGCTGGATCCACCTTGCTGCCTGATTGACAGTTGGCTCTGCCTTTCAGCACACAGCTAAGAGCTGAAGACAGATGTGTCCGCCCCCCTCTCCAGCCTGATGCTCCAATGAATGCTGGAGGAGCAAAGTGCAAAGGCATTGATAGACAGTCACCACTCTCTGTTCGGAGCAAACCAAGAACTGAGGGATCAGCGGCTGCGATTGCTCAGTTCTCGGTCTTAGAGCAGATGTGGCAGGGGAGTATGTGTTTTGGAATCCTATATTTCTTTAAAAAAGGAGAAGTACAGCCAAAGCTCGTTTGGCTGTACTTCTCCTGCGGGTCACAGGAGTGCAGTACGTTTTGCACTCCTGTGACCCGTTTTCAGCTGCAGCCCGCTGACGTCAAAGAGCCGGTACAGGCTGGGGAAAGATTGCGACCATATAGTCCAAATCCGCTCACATGCCTGGACCGGCACCCAGCTCAGTCTCTCAGCGAGCCGCTGAGAGCCTGAGCCGGCCGCTCCCGCCCCCTCCACAGCCCAGTGCTCCCAGTAAGCAATGGGGGGGGGGGGGGGGGGGGCAGAGCAGAGAGCAGGTGACTGACATGACATTCACCAGCTCTCTGCTCAAGGAGCACTAAGAACCGAGCGATCGGCAGTGTTTGAACGCTCGTTTCTCAGTCTTGGAGCCAGCGAGGGGGACTGATGCTGTATCCACCTAGGTAAGTACGATTCTAAAATAAAAAAATTCAAAAAAAAAACCCAAAAACATACTTCTCTTTTAAGTGTAGCTAAAGTAGGGCATACTCATACCAAAAAAAAAATGCCAGTTCAGCAGGAACTGGACAACTTTTGGTATATGGGTACATATATTGCAAATAAAAACCCAGTACCTCAAGTAACACCAAATAAAAGCTCTATTTGTGCGAGATAAAACGTAAAAATTTCATTTGGATACAGCGTTTCATGACTGCGGTTAAAGTAGCGCAATGCTAAATAGCAAAAAAATGGCCTGGTCATGAATGGGGTAAAACCTTCCAGAGCTCAAATGGTTAAAGTGGTTGTAAACCTCAGACATGAAATATGAACAAAGCAATATCCCACTATAGCAGTGATGGTGAACCTTGGCACCCCAGATGTTTTGGAACTACATTTCCCATGATGCTCAACTACACTTCAGAGTGCATGAGCATCATGGGAAATGTAGTTCTGGGGTGCCAAGGTTTGCCATCAGTGCTCTATAGTGTCTCAATGCAGAGCACTAAGCGTCATTTCTCTCTGCTGCCTCCTTCCTCGGCTATCTGCAGGAGTCACTTCTGACAAGTTTTCCTGACACCGCGGAAAAAAAAAAAAAAAAAAAAAAAGGAAAGAAGAGAGCTTCAGCACACATCCTGTGATTGACAGCCTCAGCTCTGTTTCTGTGTGCAGTGGGTGTGTGTCCCTTCCCTCCAGTCAGCTCTCAAAGCTCTCCTCACTGAGCCCTGCAGCGTGTAATTTAAGCTCTTTGCCCCCTGTTTCCTGAAAGCTCAGACAAGCTTTATAAATTCTAGACTTTTAACAGCTCAAAAACGGACTAAAAAAAAAAAAAAAAAAAAAAAGATATCGCCGTGCTAAACCCAATTGCTACAAGAACAAAAATGAAAAAAATAAAGTATATATATCTATTTCTCTCTATCGATAGAGATATATAGATATATAGATAGATATATATATATCTATCTATCTATATCTATCTCTCTCTATCTATCCATCTCTCTCTATCTATCTCTATCTATATCTCTCTCTCTCTCTCTCTCTCTATCTATCTATATCTATCTATCTATCTCTCTCTCTATCTATCTCTATCTATCTCTCTCTCTCTATATCTAGAGATATATATAGATATAGAGAGAGAGCGCTAGAGACATTTTATATATATATATATATATATATACACATATATATATACACATATATATATATATATATATATATATATATATATATATATATATACACACACACACATATATACACACATATATATATATATATATATATATATATATATATATATATATATATATATATATATATATATATATATATATATATATATATATATATATATGATAAAATTAAAAAATTAAAAAGTACAAAATCTGCGTGTTGCCGCTAATCTAGATGTAGAGAAGACTGGAGATAAACAGGTACAGCTTAGTATCATCTGAGGGCAGTCACTTCACTGGCTATATGGAGGGGTTTACAACCACTTTAAAGTGTGCTAAACTACAAAAGATGGATGAAAATATGACGGCAGCTGTCATTTTGTTCTCTCCCTGCAGCCTCCATGGCACCTGGGATTTGACCAGGAATGGCTATGCTAATACTTTCCATGTGTTATTCAATACACTGAGCATGGCACAAATAGAATCTGCTCTTGCATCACATCTAAGATACAGAAACACAAGAGAGGAAAAGAAGAGAGAGAGAACACACCTGACATATTTTCTCCCAGATCTCGTCACATCCAGCTTTCTCCTGGAAACTCAGAGCCAGGTCATAGTTTTCGGCCTCCGACCACACGATTAACGTGTCCTGCAAACAAAACACAACAATATTAAAATCCACATTCACACAAGGAAGGGAAGGAGCAGATGTGTATATGACAAAAAAGTATAAAATCAGCACACATTCCAAAGAACAGGTGGATCATTTATTTAATTAAAGTGGATCTTCACTGCATCTTTAGAGAAGGTGGGGCTGAGCCGCGGCTCCGTGTCTGAGTGGACACACAGGGCAGCTAGGCTCCGGTGTCCCCATAGCAAGCTGCTTGCTGTGGAGGCACTCAGCAAGACGGAGGGGCCAGGAGCGCTGGCGAGGGACCCGAGAAGAGGAGGATCCGTGCACAGAGCAGGTACATCTAACATGTTTTTAAATAAAAAAAGAAACACAAGACTATCACTAATATCACTTTAATTCATTTTTAATATTTAAATTAAACTCCTCCATCCATCCATGTCTCCATGCTTTATTTTTTTCAGAAATCACTTTGAAAAATAACCCCCCCCCTAGCATTTCTGGCTGTGGCCATCTTGAGTAAGGGCAGTTGATTCATGAAGCATTTACTTCCTGGAATCCATCTGCCCTTATCACAGTGTACTTAGCTGAGACAACCCCTCCTCCTCTCCTCCCCTCCTGGAGACTCCAGGGATGTAGGATATCATTTGCCTAGGCAAGAAACCAGGAAGTAATTGAAAAAATTAAAAAAAGTACTTTCCTATCTATTTACCAATGCTAGCAGCATGAGGATTAAAAATAATGTTTATTGGGAGAGTGAAGTTGCACTTTAACCCTTCAGTGGCATGGCAGTAAACATTCTGAGGCGCAACTCTCATATCCCTGTTCTCCAGCAGTCTCCTGACATTATATGAAACTCTTCTTTATTTCACATGCCTTGTGTGTAGATGAATCTACAGTTAAATATTAAACTATTAATTTATGGTACATTCAGATTAAATGTTTCAGTTAAAGCTGAAAAGGATAAAAGTTCACCTTTTTATTAAATAAAAAAAAAATTTAAAAAAGGAATAAATGCACATCTTTTTTGCAGGTAAAAAAAATGGGCATTTATTATTTTGTGCATTCTATGCATTAAGGTAAAAAAAAAACCTGCCATCGATCACAGCCAGCGAGCGAATGAGGAGAGAGTGTCGGACGGAGCTGAGCCACGCTGTGTGTGCGAGTAGACCATGTTCATTAACAGGAGTGCGGCTCGAGAGCGAGCCCGCTTGAGTGCCCCCATAGCAAGAGGCTTGCCAACGGTGGCACTGGGCAGGGAAAAGGAACCAGGAGCACCAGCAGGGGACCCAGAAGGATCAGGGGCTGCTCTTTGCAAAACCATTGCACAGAGCAGGTAAGTATAACAGGTTTGTTACTTTTAAATCACCTTTAAGATAAAAAAAAAAAAAAAAAATCTTTCCGTGTTCAGCACCAAACTGATTTTAGCTTCTCGGAGTATAAAACATACCTGCTGTTTCTGGTAAGCAGTGTTGGGATTGATTTTTGATTCCAGAAGAAGTGAACCTGGTAACAAAAAACAACAACAGATTAACAAACCTTGGACGGCATTCTATTAAAAATACTGCAATAGAGAAAAAAAACGGATGACATCAAATTTACAGTGCCTTGATAAAGTATTCATACCCTTTGACATTTTCCACATTTTCTCATGTTACAACCAGAAACCTAAAATGTATTTTATTGGAAATTTTTGTGATAGACCAACACAAAGTGGCACATAATTGTGAAGTGGAAGGAAAATGATAAATGGTTTTTGAAATTGTTTACAAATAAATATGTGAAAAGTGTGATGTATATTTGTATGGCGCCCCCCGGAGTCAATACTTTGTAGAACCGCCTTTCACTGCAATTACAGCTGCAATTCTTTTTGGGGATGTCTCTACCAGCTTTGCACATCTAGAGAGGGACATTTTTGCCCATTCTTCTCCTTTGCAAAATATCTCAAGCTCTGTCAGATTGTATGGAGAGCGTCTGTGAAAAGCAATTTTCAAGTCTTGCCACAGATTCTCGATTGGATATTTACAATAAAAAAACCAGACGCCATGACAGTTACACTTCCTGATTGACACTCTACATCAGGGATCCTCAAACTACGGCCCTCCAACTGTTGTGGAACTACACATCCCATGAGGCATTGTAAAACTCTGACATTCACAGACATGACTAGGCATGATGGGAATTGTAGTTCCTGAACACCTGGAGGGCCGCAGTTTGAAGACCCCTGCTCTACATGGTAATGCTTTACATTTGTGTGCGGATTCCTAGAAAGGTTTCATTGGATGCTTTATCGCACATATGTATGTATGTATGTATGTATGTATATACACATACTATATATATACACACACACACACACACACACACACACACACACACACACATTATATATATTATATATATATATATACATATATACACACATATATATACATATACACCAGGGCTTGACAAATTTGCTTGGAATCTAGGAGCCAGCTAAAAAAGTTAGGAGCCAGGTTTTTTTTTTTTTTTTTTAAACGACCGACAAAGCTTTATTTTCAATATAAAAATTAACCAATCTTAAATTTACAGAGACGACTAGAACGAATGTGACTGCTTTTATTTCCTGCCATGCAGGGACACAAGACCACCATATTCTCGCTAAGGATCCAATCAGGTCTGCCTGAAAAACTGACAGGCGAACCTGATCAGACAGCCCGAGTGAAAGGGGCCAAGCAGGGAGATGACAAATAATAAATTCATTTTAATTAACCACTTCCTTCCCGCAGGACGAATATATACGTCCTGTCTTTGAAGAGCAATACCGTAGTTATGGTAGCCGCTAGCTACCATAACCCCGGTATCTTCTTCAAGAGCCGGCGGTTCTCTTTCAGATAAAAGTGGTCTCTGCAGCAGATTAGCAGCGAGATCACTTTTATCGGCGGCAGGAGAGGGCCCCCCCTATCGCCACGATTGTTAGAGCGAGAGCAATAATTCTATCCCTAGACCTCCTCTGTAACTCAAAACATGTAACCTGTAGAATTTTTTAAACGACGCCTATGGAGATTTTAAAGGGTAAAAGTTTGTCGCCATTCCACGAGTGGATGAAATTTTGAAGCGTGACATGTTGGGAATCAATTTACTCGGCGTAACATTATCTTTCACAATATAAAAAAAATTGGGCTAATTTTACTGTTTTCTTATTTTTTAATTAAAAAAAGTATTTTTTCCCAAAAAAGTCCGCTGCGCAAATACGGTGTGACAGAAAGTATTGCAATGACCGCCATTTTATTCTCTAGGGTGTTAGAATAAAAAATATATATAATGTTTGGGGGTTCTAAGTAAAGGGAAGGAGATGAGCAGGCAGTGAAAACAGGTAGGGAAAGCTCCATTAGCATTGGTGGATGTCTTGTAGTACCAACGGCCACCACCAGAGGGCGCCCGATTGCAGAAGGAACCATAGGACTGCAGTAGGCCGCAAAGCCGGGGCCTCAATTACCGGCGCGGCCCAGCGCGATCGCGGCGGGAGGGGGGGGTGTCGAACGGACACAGGACACCCCAGCTGTGCTGCCCCAGGCGCCAGGTCGCTAATTCTAGTCGCAAATGCGACCTGGCGCCCGGGTTTTGTCGAGCCCTGATATACACACACACATACGCAATGACCGGGCTTAGACTCTTAACCCAGATGATGTCTTAGCAGACGAAACACGTCGGGTCAAGTCTTTTCCTTGTCATTGTGCTCTGGTAATTCCTTGGATACCATGTCCTGGTGATATTTTAAGTTTGACGATATGTCTGTTACGTCATCTTTGGTGCTAGTGTCCTAATTTTTAAATAAATTTCTCAGTGATGGTTTTACACTATGTGGAGGCATTTTATGTAAGTTTTGGACTTCATGACCAAGTGAGAGGACCTGCCTTTTGGGAGGACATGGTGTTAGATCCTTAAAGTTACTGCATAGATCACTAGCCTGGAGACATTCCACTTCATATGCTCGTTTGCTGCTGGCATTTGAGCTCCTTAATTTACGGTAAGCGGGTTCAATCTCTCCTCTGGCTGGGTGGATGCACATACCACGGTTACTCCTTTAGTGGAGATTGGTGGTCTCTCATAGCAACCATTGGAACTTAACATCTGTAGCTTTCCTCCTTTTGGACTTCTTGGCACATTTGTTCGGACTTTTTCTTTTTACACATATTCATTTATTTGCACTTGCCACTAGGGGTGCAACGGATCAAAAAACTCACAGATCGGATGGATCCTCGGATCAGAGTCTTCGGATCGGATCATTTTCGGATCAGCAAAAAAAAAAAAGAAAGACAAATCTTGTTACACCCACCGGAGTTTTAGATTTCACAGTTATTTTCAACACACAAAACGGAGCTTATATGCTTAAATACAGTATTTGTAAATCCGACGGACTGTTTAGATGTTGCATTTTAAACGCAGCAGCAAACCTGCTGACCTTACATGGTGGATAATGTGACAGAACACCTCAGATTTTCACATTTAACACCTAGTTAAATGTGAAAATCAGAGGTGTTCTGTCACATTATCAACCATGTAAGGCCAGCAGGTTTGCTGCTGCTTTTAAAATGCAACATCTAAACAGTCCGTCGGATTTACAAATACTGTATTTAAGCATATAAGCTCCGTTTTGTGTTGAAAATAACTGTGAAATCTAAAACTCCGGTGGGTGTAACAAGATGTCCACTTGCCCCCTTCTCACTCTATCATTACTGTGCAGTAGTGTGGGGTGTAGCAAGATGGCGACGACGAAACGTCACTGCCTGACGAGACAGCGGCTGCCGCCGGGTGTACCAAGATGGCCGTAGCTCCGGAGCTAGACCGAAGCCGCGGCCTTTTCCTATGGCCGAGGCCTCGGAATGCTCCGTGGATCGCGTGGTGTGCTGGTCCGCAGAGGTTGACCCGTTCGGATCACGGATCGGTGACGATCCGTTGCACCCCCACTTGCCACTTTTTTTGAGTGTTTACATGTAATTATGTGATAATTTGCACTTTGCATCTATATGCATTTATTTTCCACATTTTCATTAGTTAGTTCACTCAGTGCAGTACTGGTTTTAGATTTACAGATTCTCAATTGGATTTAGGTCTGGACTGTGACTGGGCCATTCTAACACATGAATATGCTTTAAACTAAACCATTCCATTGTAGCTCTGGCTGTATGTTTCGGGTCGTTGTCCTGCTGGAAGGTGAACCTCCGCCCCAGTCTCAAGTCTTTTGCAGACTCTAACAGGTTTTCTTCTAAGATTGCCCTGTATTTGGCTCCATCCATCTTCACATCAACTCTGACCAGCTTCCCTGTCCCTGCTGAAGAAAAGCATCCCCACAACATGATGCTTCCACCACCATGTTTCACAGTGGGGATGGTGCGTTCAGGGTGATGTGCAGTGTTAGTTTGTTTTCCGCCACACATAGCGTTTTGCTTTTAGGCCAAAAATTTCAATTTTGGTCTCATCTGACCAGAGCACCTTCTTCCACATGTTTGCTGTGTCCTCCACATGGCTTCTCGCAAACTACAAACAGGACTTCTTATGACTTTCTTTCACCAATGTCTTTCTTCTTGTCACTCTTCCATAAAGGTCAGATTTGTGGAGAACACGACTAATAGTTGTCCTGTGGACAGATTCTCCCACCTGAGCTGTGGATCTCTGCAGCTCCTCCAGAGTTACCATGGGCCTCTTGGCTCTTCTCTGATGAATGCTCTCCTTGCCCGGCCGGTCAGTTTCGGTGGATGGCCATGTCTTGGTAGGTTTGCAGTTGTGCCATACTCTTTCCATTTTCGGATGATGGATTGAACAGAGCTCCGTGAGATGTTCAAAGCTTGGGATATTTATTTATAACCTAACCCTGCTTTAAACTCCTCCACAACTTTATCCCTGACCTGTCTGGTGAGTTCCTTGGCCTTTGTGATGCTGTTTGTTCACTTAGGTTCTCTAACAAACCTCTGAGGGCTTCACAGAACAGCTGTATTTATACTGAGATTAAATTACACACAGGTGGACCCTATTTACTAATTAGGTGACTTCTGAAGGCAATTGGTTCCACTAGATTTTAGTTAGGGATATCAGAGTAAAGGGGGCTGAATACAAATGCCCCCCCCCCCCACACACTTTTCACATATTTGTAAAAAAAATTGAAAACAATTTATCATTTTCCTATCACATAAAATACATTTACGTTTTTGTTTGTAACATGACAATGTGTAAAATATCAAAAGGAGGGGTATGAAAACCTTTTAAGGCGCTGGTTTTGTAAAATAAAAACATTGGGCTGAAAATTATGCTCATATTGGGCCTCTTATCAAAGGCAAAAACATAAAAAAAAAAGAATAAAAAAAATGTAACCCTTCACCTTGTAAAAAAACAACCCCCCCCCCCCAAAAAAAAACAGATTAAACACAGAAATAAAAAGGGAAAACATTTTTTTTCAGGTAGGAGATTTCCACTACAGCCTGTATACACGCCCACATGTGTGTTGTCAATATCATGTGACCTGAACAGTTCAACTGAAACAGGAAATGTTCTCTCCAGCAATAGAGACTAAACTGAGTATGTGCAGGAGGGCTACCCTCACTATTATATGGCCTTGCCAAGATGGACAGTGCAGGAGGGAACGATCTGTCCATGAAGTGTCAAACAGCCTTTTCACACAATGCGGAGGATTAACCCCTTAGGTTCCACAGTGAGTATAACAAGCATACTTTACTGCATATACAGATTTTACTGTTGTGGGTTTATTAACACTTTAAGTGTAACTTTTTCTTTTTTTAATAGTAAAAAATTAAAGGACTAGAGCAGTGGTTCCCAACCCTGTCCTCAAGTTCCCCCCAACAGGCCATGTTTTGGGAATTTCTCTTAGATAACATAGCTTGTCCAAAATACCATTGACTCAGATTTAAAAGCACCTGTGCAAGATAAAGGAAAACCTGCAAACATGGTCTGTTGGGGGTACTTGTGGACAGGGTTGAGAACCGCTGATCTATGTGAGGATTCTTTTTCGGTGACAGGTTCTCTCTCAGGAGACATCTGGGGTCTAAAAAGACTGCATGTCTCCACTGTGCTCCACTGGATGTAAATGCAATGCGCATCGCACTGCATTCGATTCAATCCCAGGCAATTGGGCGCAATGCTTCCACCTGACAGGCAGAAGTCCCCTTGTCAGATATACAAGCCAGTCAACCAGGAATGTGTGTAAAACACCCCCCACCCCCCCCCCCCCCCCCCGCTGTCAGGTCCATATGACGGACCTGGCAGCGAAAAGGTTAAAAGTACATTTCAATCAGGGTGGATTTGATTTAAACTACAATTTAAATCACCAGTAAAAAGGCTCGATTTAACCACTTCCTGACCGCCTCCCGTACATATACTGCAGCAAGGCAGCTCTATTTTACGCAAAAATCACATACCTGTACGTGATTTCGCTAATGGCCACTGGGGGGCGCATGCGTGCCGCTGGAGCCACGATCACGCACTCATTGGCCACAGGGGGAGCCAATCAGCAGGCCCGGCGGACGCGATGTCTGCCAGCCACTCCGCGATCATCGCTCCCCGCAGAAACAGAATGGCGGTCTGCCGATGTAAACAAGCAGACCGCCGTGCTGTCAGGCATGGACACTACGGTCTTGTGTTCCTGCTAATCGGTAACACGGATCAGAGTGTACATGCAGTGAGCCCATCCCCCCCCCCCCCCCCACACACAGTAAGAAACATACTGAGGGAAAATAGTTAACCCTTTGATTGCCCCTGATGTTAACCCCTTCCCTGCCAGTGTCATTTATACAGTGTCAATGCATATTTTTTTAGCACTGATCACAGTAATAATGTAAAAAAAAAAAAAAGTGTCAAATGTGTCAGTTAGTGTCCAATCCATCCGACGCAATGTCACAGTCCCGCTAAAAATCGCTGATCCACGCCATTACAAGTAAAAAAAATGAAAAAAAAAAATGTTTTTTTAAAAAATGCCATAAATAATAAAAAAATAAAAAAAAAAAAATGCCATAAATCTATCCCCTATTCTGTAGACGTTATAAAAGTTTTGCGCAAACCAATCAATATACACTTACTAGGGTTTTGTTTTTTTTCTTTCACCAAAAATGATGCAGCAGAATACATATTGACCTAAATTGAGTAAGAAATTTTATTTTTTTTAAATATGTGCATTATAACAGAAAGTAAAAAAAAAATTTTTTCAAAATTGTCGCTCTTTTTTTGTTTATAGCGCAAAAAATAAAAACCCCCAGAGGTGATCAAATACCACCAAAAGAAAGCTCTATTTGTGGGGGGGGGGGCGTCAATTTTTTTTGGGTACAGCTTCACGCGACCAGTTAAAATAACGCAGTGCCATAACACAAAAAAAAAAAAAAAGTGGCCTGGTCATTAACCACGTCAGCCCCAGAAGGTTGTACACAAAACAAAATTGACGTCCTCCCCCCCCCTCCTCACACACAAATAGAGCTTTCTTTTGGTGGTATTTGATCTCTGCGGTTTTTATTTTTTGCGCTATAAACAAAACAAAACAAAAAAAAAAAGAGCGGCAATTAAAAAACAAAACAAATTTTTTTTTTACTTTCTGCTACAATAATGATCCCCTAAAAATGTAATCAGTTTAGGCCGGTATGTCTTATATTTTTGGTAAAAAAAAAAAAAAAATGTATAATTTTAAAATAAATTTAAAATTTATAAAATAAATCGCAATAAGCGTATATGGATTGGTTTCCGGAAAAGTTATAGCGTCTACAAAATAAGGAATAGATTTATGGCATTTTTTAAATTATTTTTTTATTTTTTTTACTAGTAATGGCGGCGAGTTTTAGCGCGACTGCAACATTGCGGGGGACAGATCAGACATTTGACATTTTTTTCCTGACCATTGATATTTATACAGCGATCAGAGGTAAAAATAGCCACTGATTACTGCACAAATGTCACTGGCAGGGAAGGGATTAACACTAGGGGGGGGGGGATCAAGGGGTAAATGTGTGTCCTAGGTAGTGTACCTAACTGTGGGGGGATGGGACTGCCTGGAGGAGGAGCAGACCGATCGCTGTTCATAACCAATATGAACAGCAGATCTGTTTCCTCTCTCCTGACAGAACAGAGATCTGTCTGTTTACATTGACAGACCTCCGTTCCATCTGTCAAGAGCGATCGCGGCCGATGGGCACCTGCATCATCTGATACGTCACGTGGCGCGTGCCACGCGAGAACCGAGCCACCAAAGACCGCCGATGGCTCGGTTCTCACAGATCCCAGAGAGGAGAGCTGCTGACTGTCAGTCAGCAGCTCTCCTCTCAGCTCCTCCATGCTCATTGGAGCGCTGAGCTGTGGGGAAGCGGCTGTCTTAGCGGCTCGCTAAGAGGCTGAGACTGCCATAAGTCCAGACTTTGGAAGTCGGGATGATGTGGTGCCTCGACTGATAGCCGCTACGTCAGCGGAGAGCAGACTTCAGGCCGCTCTCCGCTGAAAAAACGGGTCACAGAGTGCAAAACAAATTGCACTCCTGTGACCCAGAGGAGAAGCCAAGCCCAAAAAGCTCAGGCAGGACTTCTCCGTTAAGGTTTCCTTTAGTTAGAATCTTTAATATTTGCAAACAAAATGAAGGTTTCCCATCTAGAATAATAAGCTGTTAGGTTGGTAAAACAGCGATAGCAGAACCGATTCAATCATACAGTTTGTAGTGTACATAGATTTGCGGAACAATGGGATAAAGGAATATTCCTGAACGTTGTTTTATCTCTCATACATCTTTGTATCCTCCTGGGGATTTACATCCAAATCTACCTTAAGCTCTCCCAGTGCATTTGCACGGTTCCACATGGACCATTGAGCAGATACGGTCTATGGGCTCCTTGGTGCCCTCCTGTGGTTGCTGCAGTGGCTATTTATTGGCTTTTTCCTTGTTGGAGCTGAACCCCGAGATGGGTTGTAAATGGAAACAGTTGATGGTCATCCACATCTACTGCTAAGACCTTGACGTCTATACTTGAAGAAATTTGAACTACTGGTTTTTGAACTTGATAAAGCCTCTTTGCAAGTGAAACCCTCTTGTGTATTAATTGAAACCTGAATGTGTCCTGAAGAAGTTCTATACGAAACGCGTAGACACATCTGGGCTTGTATCATGTATATTTCTATATAGATGATTTTTTTTTTTACTATCTTTTGTCAATGTCTTTGTACTGTATGTATTTATATTTAATAAAATTGATTATATTGTTATTTTGATTACGCTTTCTCAGGTTTGTTGTGCCTCTAAAGTCCGCTCAGTGTGTCCTTTTGACCCCCTTTTTATCTTTCTTATGACGTTTTTATCACATGGTTACTGTGAAATTGTGTGAATGCCGTGTATATTATCTCAGCGCTAAGCTGTCAGGTTAGTAAAACAGCGATATCAGAACCGATTCAGTCATACAGTTTGTAGTGTACATAGATTTGCAAAAACAATGGGATAAAGGAATATTCCTCAACTTTGTTTTATCTCATGGTTACTGTGACATGCATAAATGCAGTGCATGTTACCTCAGCTTGCATTCATTGAATGAGTTTACCAAAAAATGTAAATCTTGCAGAATATACAGCCTCGTGCTACATAACTAAGCTCCATTTCATGCTGAATAAACTGTTTTTCTATTTATGATACAATAATAATTCAATCTTTAGATAGATTGATTTTTACTCCAAAAGCATTTTATAAAAATAAAAAAAAAATTGCTAAAATAAAAAAAAAAAAAATAGATTTTAAATTTTTTTTTAAATCATCGATTTTTTATCCACCCCGAGTTCAATCAACTGTATAGACTACAGCAGGTTGCAACAAGCAGCACTGACCTACGATATTGATAATGACAGCTTCAGCCATAACATTGTTTCCACCATGTTACGAAATGATTTAAAGATCGTTGTAATGTGCTGACAGCTGGCCGCAAAATGCTGTAAACAGGACTCTAAAATAAGAAGCAGATAAAATATGGTGTGACGTCACTATATATAAAAAAATCAGCAACCAACACCATCCCTACAATCGCTGGAAACCAGCCGCAATCCCAACGTGCGCCTGGCTCAGTGTAACCTTTATACACACAGTCACACCGCTGCCCGTAGTGACCCGGCCTGAACGCCACAACTAAAAAAAACGGGTATACCATCATTAGGCGCCGGTCAAAAAGGAAAATCCAAATCTATCGTTGAGAAGAGGAGAGCGATAATACTGAGAGGTGGTCGTCATGACAACAGACTATAAAAATCTGCTCCTGGTATTACAAAGTATCGAACTAAAAAAAATTTGTTACGTAACCAGCGCTATAAAAACTTAATTTATTGGCTTGACCATAGATATATACATAAAATGATAAACATATCACTAACAATTTTTTATTCCTTTTTACGGCTAAGTTAACCTTTTGGAATATACGAGATGCAGTGTTAATTTAGATTTATTTTTTAGTTATATAGTATTTGACTAAAATGCCATTTTAGTTTTAGTCCCATTTTACTCATCTGCAATTGTTTTAGTTGTATTTTAGTCGACTGAAATCTCCAGTACATTCTAGTTGAATAAAATAATTTTAGTCAACTAAAAGCGAATGTGCTTAAATCGTCAGGCATTTATTTGTTGTTGTAAAAGGTGTTTTTTTTTTTTTAAACAAACATGTCATACTTACCTCCTCTGTGCAAGGGTTTTGCACAGAGTGGCCCCCAATCCTCCTCTTCTGGGGTCCCCCAGCGGCGCCCCTGGCTCCTCCTCTTCTCCAGTGCCCCCCACCGAGACCCACATCCCCTGGGGGCACCGGTGCGGACGCGCTCCCAAGTCCTGCTGCTGCGTCCATTGACACAGACAGCAGAACTCAGCCCCTCCCCCCCGTGTCACTGGCTTTGATTGACAGCAGCGGGAGCCAAATCCTGCTGCTATCAACCTAGCCAATGAGGACCTGAGACAGCGGCTTGAGATGCTCTGCTCGTCCCACATTGCTGGAACTATCGGGTTCAGCTAAGTAAAAAGGGGGGCTCTAGAGGGCTGCTGCACTACAAAAAGGTTTTTCAACCCCTTTAAGCATTTCTATAGAATTTCCAAACTCATTATATACTCCTGGAGTAAAAAAAAATAAAATAAAAAATCTATTATGTTAAGGTTTTATCAAACTCAGATACAGATTTAGCCACTCTGCGTTACAGGCCTCTTCAGTCTGTCCATGTCCAGAGCACTGTGCAGAATTATAGGCCTCCTCAGACCACCGTCCAGAGCACTGTGTGCATTACAGGCCCCCTCAGACTGTCCACACAGTCCTCTGGATGGTCTGAAGAGGCCTGTAATGCACACAGTGCTCTGGACACTGGCTTTAATGCTACACAGTGCTCTGGACGGTAGTCTGAGGCGGCCTGTAATGCTGCACAGTGCTCTGGATGGTGATCTGAGGGGAGGCCTGTAATGCTGCTCAGTGCTTTAGACCAGTGTTTCTCAACTCCAGTCCTCAAGGCGCACCAACAGGTCATGTTTTCAGGATTTCCACTATTTTGCACAGGTGATTTGATCAGTTTCATTGCCTTAGTAATTACCACAGCCGTTTCATCTGAGGGAAATCCTGAAAACATGACCTGTTGGTGCGCCTTGAGGACTGGAGTTGAGAAACACTGCTTTAGACGGTGGCCTGAGGAGGCTTGTAATGCTGCACAGTGCTCTGGATGGTGGTATGAAAGGCCTGTGATGCTGCACAGTGCTGGATGGTGGTCTCAGGTCTGAGGGACTGCCTGTAATGCACAGTGCCCTGGATGCTGGTGGTCAGAGAAGGCCTGTAATGCACAGTGTTCTGGACAGATGGTGGTCGGAGGGGAGGCCTCAGGCCTGTAAATGTAATGTACACACTCTTAGTGGGTGGTCTCTGCCCCAGACGCTCGTCATCGGAGGTGGGACTCGGGAGGCCTGTAATGCACAGTGCTGCTCTAGTCTCTGGCTGTTGTCACGGTGTGAGACTTGGAGGCCTGTAATGCTGGCTGCACACTGTCGCTTTCTTGCTGTGAGCGGAAGCAGGCGGAGCCCCGTGGAAACCAGAAGTAAGTAAACGTCCCTGCTTCACAATTGCGTTCGTTATTGAAAACGGAATTGATTTTCATCATAGTTTTCATCAGTGGATAAAAATGTGGTGTACTTTTCCTTTCGTCACTGTAAAAATGGCGCCAACAAAAATTGTCGTAAACCTTTTCGTTGACGAAATTAACACTGGCTACATGTTATCCCCGTATTTAGGGTCCAACACATTTTAGGCAATGCCTCTTACCCACTGAGCCACTCTACCACTTCTACAAGTGTCAGAAGGGGTGATTGCCGGTGGCATCCTGTGGGGGAGCGAGAGAACGAGAGAGAACGAGAGAGAACGAGAGAGAACGAGAGAGAACGAGAGAGAACGAGAGAGAACGAGAGAGAACGAGAGAGAACGAGAGAGAACGAGAGAGAACGAGAGAGAACGAGAGAGAACGAGAGAGAACGAGAGAGAACGAGAGAGAACGAGAGAGAACGAGAGAGAGAACGAGAGAGAGAACGAGAGAGAGAACGAGAGAGAGAACGAGAGAGAGAACGAGAGAGAGAACGAGAGAGAGAACGAGAGAGAGAACGAGAGAGAGAACGAGAGAGAGAACGAGAGAGCACGAGAGAGCGAACGAGAGAGAGAGAGAACGAGAGAGAGAGAATGAGAGAACGAGAGAGAGAGAACGAGAACGAGAGAGAGAGAGAGAGAACGAGAGAGAGAGAGAGAACGAGAGAGAGAGAGAGAGAACGAGAGAGAGAGAGAACGAGAGAGAGAGAGAGAGAGAACGAGAGAGAGAGAGAGAGAGAGAGAACGAGAGAGAGAGAGAGAGAGAGAGAACGAGAGAGAGAGAGAGAACGAGAGAGAGAGAGAACGAGAGAACGAGAGAGAGAGAGAGAGCGAGAGAGAGAGAGAGAGAACGAGAGAGAGAGAGAGAGAACGAGAGAGAGAGAGAGAGAACGAGAGAGAGAGAGAACGAGAGAGAGAGAGAACGAGAGAGAGAGAGAACGAGAGAGAGAGAGAACGAGAGAGAGAACGAGAGAGAGAGAACGAGAGAGAGAGAGAGAACGAGAGAGAGAGAGAACGAGAGAGAGAGAGAGAACGAGAGAGAGAGAGAGAACGAGAGAGAGAGAGAGAACGAGAGAGAGAGAGAGAACGAGAGAGAGAGAACGAGAGAGAGAGAACGAGAGAGAGAACGAGAGAGAGAACGAGAGAGAGAGAACGAGAGAGAGAACGAGAGAGAGAACGAGAGAGAGAAC
Organism: Lithobates clamitans; assembly: GCA_037952925.1. Lineage (NCBI taxonomy): Eukaryota > Metazoa > Chordata > Amphibia > Anura > Ranidae > Lithobates > Lithobates clamitans. The sequence continues at coordinate 115,682 of JBBGZY010000947.1, forward strand.
GAGAGATCGAGATCGAGAGAGAGAGATCGAGAGAGAGAGAGAGAGAGATCGAGAGAGAGAGAGAGATCGAGAGAGAGAGTGATGTTGTTCTTCCCTCTCTGCTTTCAGAAAACTGGAAGCTACAAGGATTTCGTCACTTCCGGTTTTGGTTTAATATTTACAAGCCCTGACCGGCTCGTACAAGCATCTGATCAGACCAATCCTGGTTTGATTAGATGCTTTGGAGACCAGAGGAGACATGCGGGTTCTAACGGCCCCCCCAGATCTCTCCATAATGAGGGCCTGTCACAGCCCATACTATCATAAGGGATGTTGTCCATCCCTTATGATAGCAATAAAGTTGATAAAAAAAAAAAAAGGGGGGGGGGGGGGGACAATGTAAAAAAAAAAGTTCTAAATAGGATTAAATATTATATATATATATATATATATATATATATATATATATATATATATATACATAATATATATTTTTTTGAAGAGCCCCGGTCCCCTCGTGCTCACGTGCAAATGGACAAGTCTCACAAACATGCAAACAGTGATCGCACCAGGTATTGCTGCAAACGTCAGAACGAGGGAAATAATTTGAGCGCCAAACTGTGTAACTCTAAACTGGAAACCTGTAAAAGGCTTTTAAAGGAAATTTTTAGGTACTGTAGTTTGGAATGTTCTATGGGTGTCTGCAATTTTGAACTACGACATGTTTGGTATCTATTTAAGCAAAAAAAAAAATTGGGTACTGAATTGTGGGTGTGTTGACTAAAATTCATTCAACTGTATTTTTTTCCCAAAAATTTGCATTTGTTGGGAGGGGGTTCCAAGTAATTTTCTAGTAATTTTTTCTATGTATGAAATGTCAGAATTGTGAATTTGTCCTTTAATCGTTTTTTTTCAGCCAAATAATTCCACACATCAAATCGTCTAAAAATGTAAATAAGGGGAATTCCACCATTGGGCAAACTGATGACAAACACCATATTTCTCAACAAGTAGAGCTGGAGACAGACACACCTCGGTGAGTGGTTTTGAAGTGGCAACACTCCAAGCTGCACGCCCTTCTCCTTCGCTACACCATCTTGACCTCAGAAACTCAATGCATTTTAACCACTTCAGCACCAGAAGATTTTACCCCCTTCATGACCAGGCTATTTTTGGCTATTCAGCACTGCTCTACTTTAAAGTGGTTGTAAAGATTTTTATTTTTCTTTTTTTTTATAAAAATAACAAAACATGTTATACTTACCTGCTTTGCGCAAGGGTTTTGCACAGAGTGGCCCCGATCCTCTTCTTCTGGGGTGCCCCGTTGGCACTCCTGGCTCCTTCTCTTCATCAGGTGCCCCCACGCAGAGCTGCTTTCCATGGGGGCACCAGTGTGGGACTCTGCCCTCGCCCCCCGGCTCTCGTGTCACTGGATTTAATTGCCGCTGGGCTTGTGCACGTCGCTGAAATGGGTGGGTTCAGGTAAAAAAAAAAAAAAGTGAGGGGGGGGGGGGGGAGAGCTGTAGCAAAGAAGGATTTTCACTCTAATGCATAGAATGCATTAAGGTGAAAAACCGTGAAAAACCATGAGACTTAAAGTGGAGGGCCACCCTAAAATAAAAAATTGCATCAAAAATCTTTAAAAAAAAAAAAAGTAACTTACCTGAAACCCTTGTTGCTAGGCAGTCTTCGGCGAGCGGCCCCGTTGCCTTCTGGGAACTGTGTGTGTCCCAGAAAACCACGGGGGCCATTCACAAAGTGCCGCGAGACTCGCGCATGCGCAGTAGGAAAGGCTCCACTGCCCGTCTCCCTTCATTAAGATGGAGGCGCCGGTGGCCAATCCGGTGGACGGATCGGCCTGGGGGGGGGGGCACAACGCGGGCTCGCTGGACAGGTAAGTGTCCTTATTAAAAGTCAGCAGCTACAGTGTTTGTAGCTGCTGACTTAAAAAAAAAAAAAAATAAATATATATATATATATATATATATATATATATATATATATATATATATATATATATATATATATAGATAGATATTTTTTTTCTAATGCCAAAATATATATATATATATATATATATATACCGTATATACTCGAGTATAAGTCGTTCCGAGTATAAGTCAAGGCCCTAATTTACCACAAAAAAAAAATGGGAAAAACTTATTGACCCGAGTATAAGACGAGGGTGAGAAATGCACAGCTACTGTAAGTGGAAAAGAGGGTCAACAATGCCCATTTGCAGCCATAGGTCCCCCGAACTTCAAACTCGGTAGTTAAGGGTTCCTAGATGCCCCCTAGCTGCAGCCAAAATTTGGGGTCTCTGAACCCAAAGGGTCCCGAAATGACATTGCTACAGATGGACACAGTTGACCGACTTTGGGGCCCCGTATCTCGGGGCCACTTAGTGCTAAGAACCCCAAATTTGGTGTGCAAACCCAGTGGAACTAGCACAATAAAAATATCCAAAGCTGGGATTTCTAGAACCAAGTGGCCCCGAGATACAGGACCCCAAAAATCGGTTCAGAAAATGTCAAGCACTTTTCTGCAGCAGAGAATGACATTTTCCGAACCTATTTTGGGGCCCCGTATCTCGGGGCCACTTGGTGCTAGGAACTCCAGCTTTGGATATGTTATGGTACCACGTCCACTGGGTTTGTACACCAAATTTGGGGTTCCTAGCACTAAGTGACCCTGAGATACAGGGCTCCAAAGTCGGTTCAGAAAATGTCAAGCACTTTTCTGCAGCAGAGAATGACATTTTCCGAACCGATTTTGGGGCCCCGTATCTCAGGGCCAATTAGTGCTAGGAACTCCAGCTTTGGATATGTTGTGGAACCAGGTCCACTGGGTTTGCACACCAAATTTGGGGTTTCTAGCACCAAGTGGCCCTGAGATACGGGGCCCCAAAGTCGGTTCGGAAAATGAAATTTTTTGCTGCAGAAAAGTGCTTGACTCGAGTATAAGTCGACGGGGGCACTTTCAGCACAAAAAAAGGTGCTGAAAAATTCGACTTATACTCGAGCATATACGGTATATATATTTTTTTTTTCTCATGCAACACTGTACCTAAATTAAATTTATATAATTTTTTTTTTCACACAAAGCTTTTTCTATTTTTTTTGTAATATAAATCAAAAAAAGACAGTAAAAATAAATAAAGTTTTACTTTTTGCTATAAAAAATCTCCAATAAAAAAAATAAATAAATAATTTCTTCATAAATGTTGGCCAAAACGTATTCTGCTACATGTCTTTGATTAAAAAAAAAAAATTCCAATAAGTGTACACGGAAGTCGCACCATTTCAAAGTCAGATTCGGCGTGAACGGAGGGGCCAATACAGTCCTCAGGGCTAATACTGTACACAGTCACCGTACTGACACTGGCTGGGAATCTAGTGGTGATTAAGGGTTTAAACATGTGCTTAAAGAACAAGTTCAAGTTTATAAAAAGAAATAAATGCACTTTTTTTTGCATGTAAAAAAAAAAAAAAAAAAAAAAAAAAAAAAAGAAGTAATATGATTTTTTTTTTTTTTTTTTTTTTTTTTATAATTGACCAGTAAAGCATTGCACCCACGATCAGCAGATGGAGGGTGTAATGTAATGCCACGGTCCTGTAGACTGTGTTTCTGTCGGGCCGTACCCCTGATACGGACAGGCAGTTACACTGTGACAGGAGACATGAATGAACTACAAGAGCCCTCGACAGCATCGTGGAAGTTCATTGACTACAAGCCGGTAACTTATAGGATAAAAGTATTGTGTATTGACTTGACAATGGAAGGAATGGGAATTTATTTGGGGGGGGGGGGGGGGCTTTGTGTATGTTTCTTTGATGTTATGAATATTTGTGATTTGATTTCAATTTTTTTGTGTACATGTTGTTGTGGTATAAAAAAATACAAAAAAAAAAAAAAAAAAAGGAAAATAAAATCAGATTAAAAAACAAAAAAACAAAACAACTGCAAAGGATGTCAGACCTTGTAGTTTTCCCATTAAAAAAAACACTGTAAATGGATTGAATGGATGACACGGCTGGGTGGGCGGGGCCCCACACGGCTGGGTGGGCGGGGCCCCACACGGCCTCGTTTGGTGCAGATGTGAAAGTTAGCGCGGGCGGGGGGGGGGGGGACGACCCCCCGCTAGCTATCATAATGGGGAATCGGGCCCATGCATCTGTAACATCTTACATGTTACACACTAAATAGGAGTCTAACATGTTACAAAAGGTGAACTTATCCTTTAACTATGTGTAATGTGTGTTGCTTTTTACTAACTGATCAGCTTTGCAGGGATGAGAAACTGACAGATTGTTCCCCCTGCACAGAGCTCTGTGTTGTTTACTAAGACAGAACTCTGGGATGTTAATGCACACAGCTAATCAGCAGGTCATGGCCATGAATCATTGGCCGGGACTTGCTGTGTACAATCACAGTGGGAAGCCAGACGGGGGGCGTGCGTGCCCTAAACCCATAAGTAAGCAGTGACGGGCATCGCGTTGTCTGCAGCAACCACCTCATTTGCAGTACAGTGTGGGCAGGCAGGCGGTTGCTGTGGTTATTAAAAAACTAAACAAAAAAATATATATATATAATATATAAATGTGTGTCGACGCCCTCTGTGGAAGTCCGTAATGACGAAACTGGTCAGGGCGTGACCAACACGACATCCCGGAAGTGACGCTTTGCGCTCCACCGTCTACACGGAAGTGATTGCAGTATCTGCAAGGAAACGCTCGCCTCCATCCAGGACGGCTGAGCATGGTGATAGCGCTCCCTCTGGGTAACATATCTTTTTTTCGCTTGTGGTTTTTAACTTGATGTACGCAGTTTTTATTAAGGGGTCCTCTTGTATATGGGGGTTTTGTCTATAAATAAACAAGATTAAGCCATGTGCCGATTTTCTTGTGTTTTATGACATAACTCTGGAGCCCCTGTTCTAGTGGATCTTGATGGTGATGAGGACTTAGGATCTGAGTGGCTGTTGTTTATTCTACCATAATGCTGACTCATTAAGGGGTTTCTGGCGAGTTTGACCCCCTGGAGGAGTGTGCTGCACAAGGTGGAATTTGTTCACTATTTCTGGTGAAAGGTGCACGTTTGGACCACTTTCAACATTCAAAACGCTTTTTGAACTGTGCTTTTTACCATCTACTGCTTATAGACTTTTGTGGGGAAGACCACATGCTGTGATATTACACTTTATATCATGTTTAATTTTAGCGCTGTTTTAGTATTTTAATAATCCAGTGTTCGGACTGTTTATTTTTATACTATTGTCTGGTATATAAGTGTGTGTGTTCTAATGTGTGTGTGTTCGAGTGTGTGTGTGTGTCCGCCTGTCGAATGGACAGAAGCTTCTAAAATTTGGAGCAGACATCCAGTGCTCCCCCTCCAATACTTACCTGATCCAGCAACGTCCTTGGCTCTCCAGAGACTCGTGCCCCTGATTGGCTTTTGCCAGCGTTGGCTCCCGCTGCTGTCTATCACAGCCAATGAGCCAAACAGGAGACAGGGCTGAGCCACAGGTCCGTGTGTAAATGGGCGCACAAAGCCGCGACTCAGGAGAACGCCCTGCTTGGGTGCCCCCACAGCAAGCTGCTCACTGTGGGGGCACTCGGCAGGAGGGAGGGGCCAAGAGCACTAGCAAGGGACCTGAAAAGAAGAGGATCGGGGGCTACTCTGTGCAAAACCATTACACAGAGCAAGTATAACATGTTTGTAATTTTTTCTTACATTAAAAGGGGTTTAGTAACACTTTATGGTCTCTCCCCCCCCCCCCCCCCAAACATTAAATTCTATGCCGCAGCTCTGCATGCCTATCCTGAAATATCATTAATTCATTTGTGTAGTAAAGATTCTTTTTTTTTTTTCTTAGCTTACATATTTTTCTGCGCAACTCCCAGTTTTCAATGGGCACCGGTGCGGTAAGCCAGGGGCTCACAGCTGCCCCCTGGGAGATCTACGTTACCAGTGCCTGCCAGGGTAATCTCACGCGTGCGCCGTATAGGACATGGTGTGATTTGCTATTCCACAACAAACCGCACCAGATCTTGTACCGAGAATGTGCCAATCTCACACTCCCCCCCATTTTGGATGGAGTAAGGGAGGGGTATATAAACCGTCAGTTTATTTTTTGTCATCTGTGTCCTATTGGGGAGATTTCCCATTTATTATTTTTTTTTGGAGACAACCCAAAATCTGGGATTTTCTTTTACTTTCAATGATAATGGTAAACAGGACAAATAGAGAGGGGGGAATTTTCTACCCGGGGGCACAGAGAGCAATAACAACTGACACGGGTTCTAATCCCTCTCCACACTATCCAAAAAAATTAAAAAAAAAAAAAAAAAATTGCCTTTAGTTATACTTTAACCACTTGCTTACTGGGCACTTAAACCCCCCTCCTGCCCAGACCAATTTTCAGCTTTCAGCGCTGTCACACTTTGAATGACAATTGCGCGGTCATACAACAATGTACCCAAATGGAATTTTTATCATTTTTTTCTCACAAATAGAGCTTTCTTTTGGTGGTATTTAATCACAGCTGGGATTATTTTTTGCCAAACAAAAAAAGATGGAAAAATTTGAAAAAAAAAAAAATCATATTTCATAGTTTGTTAAAATTTTGATAAAATTTAGCAGACAGGTAATTTTTCTCCTTCATTGATATGCGCTGATGAGGCGGCACTGGTGGGCACTGTTAGGCTGCACTGATGGGCACAGTTAAGGCAGCACAGTTAAGGCGGCACTGATGGGGACAGATAAGGCGGCACTGATGGCCACTGATAGATACCACTGATGGGGGGCACTGGTAGGTGACACTGATGGGCAGCACTGTTGTTGTGGCACTGATTGTGGGCACTGATGGGTGATGCTGGTGGGCACTGGTACGGGCACTACTGCCTATTGCTAGGTGTCACTGGCTGGGGGCACAGATGATTGCCCTGATCGGGACTGATGTCCCTCTCACGGCAGCCGGTGATCGGCTTTTTCTTTCCTCCTCACGCTGTCAGCGCGAGGAGAAAAAATAGCCGATTACCGGTTCTGTTTACATCACATGATCAGCTGTCATTGGCTGACAGCTGATCATGTGGTAAGGGGTCGGGTCAAAGACTCGCTGATCACCGAGCAGCCACGCGCACGGGACGACGTCAATAGATGTCGTCCCAGCAATGTAGGTCCGCGCTGTTGCCGTCATTTGGCAATAGCGCGGATCTGAGGAGGTTAAATAACCAATCAACCAACCCCAATAACAAACTACAAAAGATCTCCTAAGATGCATGCACAAGATGAAGCACACATCTCATTGGTTGGCAAGCAGAGACCGAAGAAGCCCGCTGCCAATGATTTTTTTTTTTTTATTTAAGCACTTGCCTACCGGGCACTGTTTACCCCCCTTCCTGCCAAGGCCAAATTTTCAGCTTTCAGCGCTGTCACACTTTGAATGATAATTGCGCCGTCATGCAACACTGTACCCAAATGAAATTTACATAGCTTTTTTCACACAAATAGAGCTTTCTTTTGGTGGTATTTAATCACCGCTGGGTTTTTTTATTTTTTGCTAAATACATTTTTTTTAAAAAGAGACTGAAAATTTTGAAGAAAATAAAAAATTTTCATATTTTGATGTAAAATTTAGCAAACCGTAAATTTTTCTCCAATAGGTGGCACCGATGGGCGGCACTGGTAAGCAAGAGTGGGGACTGCCCTGATTATCAGTGTAGATAATTGTTAATTTAAACCGGATCTAAACACAAAAAGCAAAAATGAATTAAATTGCAGCTTAGCAATTCTTAGATATCACAGCTGGATTTTTTTTTTGTTTTTTTGTTTTTCTAGCATTTTTCTTTTATTTTCACCTGGAGATCTTAGGCTCTATAAGGGTCGGTTCACACTACAACGACTTGGGATCCGACTTGTCAGCCCTCAAGTCGTTTGACTTTGGGAAATCCATTATAGTCAATGAGAGCCGTCTTAATGTACACTATTGAAGTCGCTCCGACTTCAAAAAAAGGTTCCTGTACTACTTCAATCCGACTTCTAGGCGACCTGCACCCATAGAATTCAATGGAAGTCGCCTCCAAGTCGGATCTCCATCTATATTGAAGTCACTTTACAGGAAAAGAAATTAGTTTACCCAGACAAACCCCTCCCTCCCAGAGAGCTGATTATTCTGTGATTGGCCACAGCCAAAGTCGCCTGTCCTGGAGGCGATTTGAAGTCGCGCTGTAAGTTGCCTTAAAGTGGTGTTCCGGACGAAATTATACTTTTTAAATAAAAAATACCCCTATAATACACAAGCTTAATGTATTCTGGTAAAGTTAGTCTGTAAACTAAGGTCTGTTTTGTTAGTTTATAGCAGTAGTTTGTTGTTTTATAAACTTACAGCAGGCCGTGGCCATCTTAAGTGTGGGCAACTGAAGCCAGACTGTATTTCTTCCTGGATCTCATCCTTGCAGATCTCGCACATGCTCAGTGCAGCACAAGCAGTGTTATAGGTTTCAGGTCAGGTTTCCATAGCAACGGCAGTGTCAGAGGAAGTTGCCGCCCCTTCCCAGAAGGCATTGCAAACAGGAAATGATGCGATGGGCCGCGGCCAGGGAGGAGGAAGTGAAAAATGAATACAGCAGATATACAGTAGGGGCTGAGAAAAAAAAAAAAAATATCCAATTTGTTTACAGTGCACAGTTTAGTGAGGGATGCTGAAGAGTTGTAAAAGTGGGTGGAACTCCACTTTAAAGTCGCCTTGCAAAGTCGCGCTGAAGTCGTGTTGCCCCTTTGTGAATTGGCACTTAACACCTATTATTTTTTGGGATTGTGGCAGAATCGCTGCGATTCTGCCCGCGATTTCAAAACATACCACAAATCGGAAAACACATTGTTTTCATGGGCACCTAAAACGCAGTGCAGTTTTGCAGCAAATGGCATTGCGTGAAGCTTATCGCCCAAACGAAGGTCCTGCTCTTTCTTTTTTTTTTTTTTTTTTGGGCAACAAGTTTAAATGTTTAAACCGCAGCAAAACTGCACCACGTTTTAGGCGTTATTGAAAAGTAAAAAGGCACCCAAGCCTGCATTTAGCGATTGTAGTAGATTTTGAGATCACGGGCAGAATTGCAGCGATTCTAAAATGCCCAGGTGTCAATGGAGCCTTACAATCAAATTCCTTTTAGGCCAGTTCACACCAGATACAGTCCATAAATTATATGGGTTCCAATGACATAGTTCACACCAGTGCAGTCAGTTTCAGTGCAGAAAAAAAAAAGTAAAAAAAAAAAGGAGGGAAAAAAGAATAAAAAAGGAAAAGTAAAAAAAAATAAAGAAAAAAGAAAAAAAATTAAAACTTCAAAAAAATAAATAAATAAATAAAATAAATAAAAATATGGTGTGAACCAGCTCTTAAAGCAGAACTAAACTGAAAGAAATACGTCCTCATTCCAGGGTTGCGGCAGTTAAGGCTGCATTCACACCTGAGCGTTTTAAGCTCATAAAACACCCTAAAAAAAAAACGTCTGAAAAAACGCCCAAGAAGCACAATCCCATTCATTTCAATGGCACTTGTTCACATCTGAGAGTTTTGTCACCTGAAGCAAAACGCCTGAAAAAACGCCCTAAGCTCAAAAAAAGAACATCAGCTTCTTTGGGGCAGATTACAGGCGTTTTTCTGCCTTTTACATGGTGACCTGAACAAAATCGCAGTAAAAATGCAGCGAAATTGCGGTATAACGCCCGACTTTGAAACGCTCAGGTGTGAACGCAGCCTTAATCCCTCACCAGCTGCTTTCCGCATGCTGGGTTTTTGGCCTCTTGATTGGCTGGTGCTGGAATGACATCATTCCACGCATGCACATGGTGTAGTCTGCCATTCTTGCACAGCTGGAGTGTGCTAGGAATGCATTCAGTAGAAGACTGTCAGCAGGCAGGTAAGTGCTCATCATTTTTCATGAATTACCTTTGGTTCCCCTTTAACAGACCAAGCAAAAAAGTGACAGAGGGATGAGACAAGTAATTTACCACTGACAGGGGTGCTTACAACGATCAACTTTTATGATAACTCCTTATACAAAATGTTAACCAGTTTAAGACCAGGCCTTTTTCTGACATTTGTTAGTTACAAAAAAAAAACAAAAAAAAAAACAAAAAAACAACAGTATTTTTTGCTAGAAAATTACTCAGACTCCCCAAACATACTTAATTTTTTAGCGGAGATCCTAAAGCAGTGGTTCTCAACTCCAGTCCTCGGGACCCACCAACAGGCCAGGTTTTATGTATTACCTTGGGGGAGATGCAGACTAGAATACTGCAATCACTGAGCAGCAAATGATATCACCTGTGATGTATTTCAGTTATCTTGCAAACCTGGCCTGTTGGTGGGTCCTGAGGCCAGGAGTTGAGAACCCCTGTCCTAGAGAATAAAAACGGCGGTCGCAATATTTTATGTCACACTGTATCCTCGCAGTAGTCTTTCAAACGCATTTTTTTTTTTTTTTTTTTTGAAGAAATACACCTCAATAAATAATAATAAAAAAAAAAAAACCCAGTAAAGTTAGCCCAACATGTCACACTTTAAAATTATGCACGCTCGTGAAAAGGTGACAAATGAAGGGAATTAAAAATCTCCATAGGTGACGCTTTAAATCTTTTTTACAGGTTACCAGTTGGGAGTTACAAACGGGGTGGAAATAAATCAATGATTTTTTTTTTTTTAATTTAAATCTGATTTTTGATTTTTATCAAATTTATTTTAATAAAATGCTTTTGGAGTAAAAATCTATCTAAAAGATAATTTTCTATTCAAGATACATCATTTTGTTTATTCAGCATGAAATGGAGCTTAGTTATGTAGCATGAGGCTGTATATTCTGCAATATTTACATTTTTAGGAAACTCATTCAATGAATCCAAGCTCAGCAAGCTGAGATAACGTGCACTGTATTGATGCATTCACACAATTTTACAGTAGCCATGAGATAAAACAAAGTTCAGGAATATTCCTTTATCCCATTGTTTTGCAAATCTATGTACACTACAAACTGTATGATTGAATCGGTTCTGAACTTCTGATATCGCTGTTTTACTAACCTGACAGCTCATTATTCTAAACAGGAAACCTTCATTTCGTTTGAAAATATTAAAGGATCTAACTACCAGCAAGAATGAGTCCTTACATTCTCAGTTTTTCATGAATTACCTTTAGTTCCCCTTTAACAGACCCAAAAAGTGACAGAGGGACGAGACAAACCATTTACCACTGACAGGGGGGCTTAAAATGATCAACTTTTATGAAAAATCTTTATCCAAAAAGTTAACCAGTTTAAACCAGGCCTTTTTCTGACATTTGTTATCGACCATTAAAAAAATCTGTATTTTTTGCTAGAAAATGACTTTGAGCCCCCAAACATGCTTTTTTTTTTCCAGCGGAGATCCCAGAGAAAAAAATGACGGTCGCAATATTTTTTGTCACACTGTATCTGCGCAGCGGTCTTTCAAATGCAATTTTTGGGAAAAAAATACACTTTATAAATAAAAAAAAAAAAAAAAAAAAAAAAACAGTAAAGTTAGCCCAACATGGCACAATTTAAAATTGAGCACGCTCCTGAAAAGGCGACAAACTACGGTACTTAAAAATCTCCATAGGTGACGCTTACTTTTGTTTTTTTGAAAGATGATGTTATGCCAAGTACATAAATACCTAACATGTCACACATTAAAATTGTGTACATTTGAGGAATGGCGACAAACTACAGTACTTAATCTCCATAGGCAACGATTTAAACACCTTTGCAGGTTACCAGTTTGGAGTTACAGAGGAAATCTGGAGCTAGAATTATTGCTCTCGCTCTAACGATCGCGGCAATACCTCACATGTTATTTTATTATTATTTAAATAATTTGAAAAGGGGGGTAGGTGCATTCTATGTATTAAGATAAAAACAATGTGTGCAGCAGCCCCCCTCATATTTACCTGAGCCCCATCTCTATCCAGCGATGGCCACAAGTCCCTCAGCTGTTCGGGACTCTCCCTCCTTATTGGCTGAAACACAGCAGCAGTGCCAATGGCTCCTACTGCTGTCAGTCAGTTAGCCAATCAGAAAAGAGAGAGGGGGCGGGGCCGAACCGCAGCTCCATGTCTGAAAGGATACACAGTGGTGCTGCAGCTTGGCTCGGGTGCCCCCATAGCAAGCTGCTTGCTGTGGGGGCACTCGGCAGGAGGGAGGGGCCAGGAGCAGCGAAGAGGGACCCAAGCAGAGGAGGATCGGGGCTGCTCTGTGCAAATCCACTGCACAGGGCAGGCAAGTAGAACATGTTTGTTCTTTTTTTTGTTTTTTTTTAATAACAAAGGACTTTACAATCACTAACTTTTTATTTTTACACTGTCCCTTTTTTGATCACTTTTATACCTATTACAAGGAATGTAAACATCCCTTGCAATAGAAATAAGCATGAAAGGACCCCTTTAATCAAGAGATATGGGGTCAAAAAGACCCTAAATCTCTTTTACCTTTAAAAGAAAAAAAAAAGAAGAAGAAAGAAGGAGGAAGAAAGAAGAAAGAAGGAGAAAGAAAGAAGAAAGAAGGAGAAAGAAAGAAGAAAGAAGGAGAAAGAAAGAAGAAAGAAGGAGAAAGAAAGAAGAAAGAAGGAGAAAGAAAGAAGAAAGAAGGAGAAAGAAAGAAGAAAGAAGGAGAAAGAAAGAAGAAAGAAGGAGAAAGAAAGAAGAAAGAAGGAGAAAGAAAGAAGAAAGAAGGAGAAAGAAAGAAGAAAGAAGGAGAAAGAAAGAAGGGGAAAGAAAGAAGAAAGAAGAGGAAAGAAGGGAGGAAGAAAGGAGGAAGAAAGAAGAAAGAAGGAAGGAGGAAGGAGGAAGAAAGAAGAAAGAAGGGGAGGAAGAAAGAAGAAAGAAGGGGAGGAAGAAAGAAGAAAGAAGGGGAGGAAGAAAGAAGAAAGAAGGGGAGGAAGAAAGAAGAAAGAAGGGGAGGAAGAAAGAAGAAAGAAGGGGAGGAAGAAAGAAGAAAGAAGGGGAGGAAGAAAGAAGAAAGAAGGGGAGGAAGAAAGAAGAAAGAAGGGGAGGAAGAAAGAAGAAAGAAGGGGAGGAAGAAAGAAGAAAGAAGGGGAGGAAGAAAGAAGAAAGAAGGGGAGGAAGAAAGAAGAAAGAAGGGGAGGAAGAAAGAAGAAAGAAGGGGAGGAAGAAAGAAGAAAGAAGGGGAGGAAGAAAGAAGAAAGAAGGGGAGGAAGAAAGAAGAAAGAAGGGAGGAAGAAAGAAGAAAGAAGGGAGGAAGAAAGAAGAAAGAAGGGAGGAAGAAAGAAGGGAGAAAGAAAGAAGGGAGGAAGAAAGAAGGGAGGAAGAAAGAAGGGAGGAAGAAAGAAGGGAGGAGGAAAGAAGGGAGGAAGAAAGAAGGGAGGAAGAAAGAAGAAAGGAAGAAAGAAGGGAGGAAGAAAGAAGGGAGGAAGAAAGAAGGGAGGAAGAAAGAAGGGAGGAAGAAAGAAGAAAGAAGGGAGGAAGAAAGAAGAAAGAAGGGAGGAAGAAAGAAGAAAGAAGAGAGGAAGAAAGAAGGGAGGAAGAAAGAAGGGAGGAAGAAAGAAGAAAGAAGGGAGGAAGAAAGAAGAAAGAAGGGATTTTGACGTTAAGAAAAAAATAAAATAAAAATCCTATCTGCCTGAAGACCGGAAGTGACGGAGGTCACTCCGGTCCTCCAAGATCATAGAGCCGAGTGGGGGGGGGATCTGCCCTCACTTAGCTTGCTGCCTAGCGATAAGCCGCACTGGATCGGTTCCGGGCTTACTGACAACTCTGGTAAGCTCAGAAACCCGTGGCGAATCCCCAGCTTGGGATCACTTTTATCGTAAAAGTTGACTGCCTAACGGAAAAAAAAAATTCCGGGGTTATAGCAGCTAGCTGCTACAATAACCCCAGTATTTAACACCAAAGTAATATCGTACATTTACAGTTAGGCATCTCGGCAAGTGGTTAAAAACAAAACACTGTTACAGAAACCGATTAAAAAAGGTGTTAGCTGGAGTTCAGATTCAATTTTAGTCAACTCCATCCAAGGCTCCACTCACACTTGTACGATTCCAACTTTGAAGCAACATGGGATGAGTGCGACTTGGTTGCGACTTGTCCCTTTTCACATTCAGGTACGACTTCTCATGCAACTTTTTAGGGTTAACATTGAAGTCTATGGCCCTCAGTTTGCATAAAAAGTTGTACCAAAGTAGTGCGTGAACTACTTTTGAAATTGCTGCAACTTTGAGTTGCAAATATATCAATGTCTATCACTGGAAAACATGGGTTAAGACTTGTCATGCGACTTTGATGGGATGTGAATGGGATGTAAATCTGCTAGTCCATCTATCATTCCCCTCTCCTGAGACGACAATGCTGCTGCCCAAGGGTGTCTCCATTGCTCCTCCACCCCAGATTTAAAAGACACCCAAAGACAGAGAGTGTGTTACTGGCAGGATCACCAGGTGAAGTAACAGAATAAAAAGCTTAAAGTGGTTATAAAGGCTCAAGGTTTGTTACCTTAATGCATTCTTTACATGAAGGTAAAAAAAAAAAAAACCTGTGTGCAGCACCCCCCCCCCCCCCCCAATACTCAGCTAAGCCCCATTGCAATCCATTTACGGCTCTCCAGGGACTTTCCCTCATCATTGGCTAAGACAGCAGCTGGAGCCAATGAGAAGAGGTAGGAGGCGGGGCCAAGCCACGGCTGTTTATAGTATTTAGCATCAAAGTATGAATGTACAACGATGGCGATTTGCGCTAAGTGGTTAATGTGTGGTGCAAACACAGTTTACATCATACGCGTGTGTGACTTACGAATGCGTTTGCTTCTGCGAGCGAGCACAAAGAGAGACGGGGGCACTTTAGATTTTTTTTCTTTCCTATTTTTTAATTTTTACAGTATCCCTTTATTTTTTTAAATCACTTTTATTACTAATTACAAGACATATGTAAACATACCTTGTAAAAAAAAATAAAGGATGACAGGTCCTCTTTAAGGAGAGATCTGAGGTCAAAAAGACCCCGAATCTCTTCTTTACCTTTAAAAGCAAAAGATTAAAATAGATAAAAAAAAATAAAGAAATAATGTTGGAAAGAAAAAAAAAGTTATTCACTTCCAGCCCGCACCGTAAGTCGCTCCGGTCCCCCCAAGGCCATAGAGGCGATCAAAGAGGATCTACTCTTCGATCAACTCTGGGACTAGCCGGCCACACCAGCGGATCATTTCTAGGGCAAACTGGCGTAAACAGTAAGCCTTATGCCGTGTACACACAGGCGGACTTTTCGACTGGACTGGTCCGACGGGACGAACCCGACGGACAATCCGAATGTGTGTGGGCTTCATTGGACCTTAAGCGGCCCTTTTCTGTCGAAAAATCAGATGGACGTTAGATTTGGAACATGTTTCAAATCTTCCCGACAGACTTGAGTCGGGCCGAAAAATCCGCTCGTCTGTATGCTAGTCCGATGGACGAAAACCGACTCTACGGCAGCTATTGGCTACCAACTTCCTTATTTTAGTCCGGTCGTACGCCATCGCGTACGAATCAGTCGGACTTTGTGATCGTGTGTAGGCAAGTCCGTTCACTCGGAAGTCTGTCGGAAAGACCGTCTGACCTTTGATGCCGAAAAGTCCCCCTGTGTGTACACGGCATAAGAAACACCGGCAAGCGGCTGGAGGGGGCAGGACGTCCCCTCTGGCCACGTCTGAAAGTGTTCCAGCGGCTCACGAGACGCTCAGGATGCATTCATGAGAAAGCCACCCGCCAGCTGCAAAAAAAAAAAGAACCAATATGGGGTATGGATGATATCTTCAGCCATAATCCTGGTAAACCACTAAAACCGCAATATATATATATATATATATATATATATATATATATATATATATATATATATATATATATATATATATATATATATATATATATATATATATATATATATATATACACACACACACACACATATATATACACACATACACACACATATTGCGGTCTTGAAGTGGTTAATGAAAAAAAAATCTATTTTTCAATCTCTTACCTCTTCAGCAGCAATAACAGTTACAATGAACTGTCAGTGTCAAGGTGCATCATAACAAAAAGGATGAACCAGGTCGGCGTCCCTCTCATACAGGTGATAGGATGGGGATCACCTGTCAGTTTTCCAGGCAAACCTGATTTGAATCCTCCATACAAGTCTATGGGCAGGGGGAAGGTAGACAGACGTGCGTAAAATTTACATCTGCTTAGATCCGTCAGTCAGTCCGCGAATAAAAAAATGGAAACATTCTGCGTCCTTTTCCACTTTTTCCAACCCAAACATGACGGATCAGAGGTAGTCTGATATAAACGGACCAAAGTTGGTTTACATCTGGCTGTCCATAGATCCATTATGGGTCTGGAAAGCTTTTTTTTTTTTTTTTTTTTTTAATGGAGGAAAACACAGAACAAACACGAGGTCACCTGCAGGAGATGTGTTCACGGATCCTCTGCTCATCAGACTGGACAGCCCCCCCATATGAAAGGGGCTTTGCAATTTTTCAGAAAGCAGCCCCCTTGCCAGCATGCTTCGGAGGACGACCCTTGCTCTGTGGGGAAGCAGCGTCTCTCTGCAGAGGTCCACCTTGCCAAGCCTGAACTATAGGCTCTGTAATCAGAACGGAGATGAAAATTTGCTGACTGGAGACCCGTGGCTCAGCAGTGAGAATGCCAGAAATCTGCTTCTAAGGAGCGAGGGGCCCTTCTCTGCTGGCAAGAGACAGGCTTTTCTACTTGGGTTGTGACTGCTTTATAAAAAAAACAAAAAACAAAACAAAAAAAAAACTACCCCTTTCACACTGAAGCGCTATTGTACTAAAAATAGCGCCCCGAAAACCGCTGCCCATTCATTTCAATGGAAGCTTTCACACTGGGGCGGTGCAAAAAGTCCTGCAAGCAGCATCTTTGGAGCGCAATTAAAAAGTGCCTCAAAAAAGCCCCTGTCCATTGAAATGAATGGGAAGCGCTTCCAAAGCATCACAAAACGGCTTTTCCTTTTTAAGGTAACGTGACCTTTAAAAAAAGAAAAGAAAAAAAAAAAAACGCGCCGTAAAAGCACCGCAAGAACGCCCAGCGTTTTATGGGCAGTTTTTGAGCGCCTCAGTGTGAAAGGGAATGTATGACACAGATTGGTAAAACACTATGTAGAATAAACAATGGCGATGGCGTTTTATTTTTTTCAATAACCACCTTAAAGCGGAGCTCCACCCACTTCACAAAATGCACTGCAATTGGCATTTTTTTTTTTTTTTTTTTTTTACACACTTTCTTTACCCTGTTATAAGGCGTTCTTCATGACTTCCTGTCCCTTCCACCCGTGGCTATGTGCGCAATATCCGGCTGCGCACTGGCTCCTAGGAGATGTTTGGCATAACTCCCAGGAGTCAGTGGGCATCGCCGCCGCACAGCAGCGCTGTGAGGTGTGTGTATACTGAGCATGCGCGAGATCGGGGGCGGTGCATGTTGCTAATTCAGCAGCACTGTATCCAGAAAGAGTGTATCCTTGTGGGCTTCGAATGCCCACAAGTGAGATGGAACCACGCAAGACAGGGAAATATAGAAGGTTATTTTAACAAAAATATATATAGCGGCGCTATTAGTGAGAATAGCAATTACAGCAATGCATTAGGATCATCTTATCAGATGGCTTTAGAAAAAAAAACAAAAAAAAAAAAACGAATATGTCAGTGGAACGCCTCTTTAAAAAGGCGTTCCACCCAGGGGGGCCGTCAAAAAAAAAAAAAATTAAAAGTCAGCAGCTACAAATACTGCAGCTGCTGACTTTTAATTGGACACTTACCTGTCCCTGGGTCCAGCGATGCGGGGGATCGAAGCCCCGCTCGTCGGCGCCGGCATTTCAACTGTGGGCGCCGGGCTGTGGCTTCACAGCCTGGCACCCACTGCGCATGCGCGAGCGGCGCCGCGCGCCGTGATTGGCCGCTCAATCACCTGGGACCTGTAATGGGTCGCTTTAACTGAAAATTGCAGGGTCGTGCGACATTGCACCCAAACTTTGACGTCCTTTTTTTCCCTACAAATAGAGCTTTCTTTTAGTGGTATTTGATCACCTCTGCGGTTTTTATTTTTTGTGCTATAAAAAAAAAAAAAAAAAAAAGCGCAATATTTTACTTTTTGCTATAATAAATATCCCCCAAAAATATATATAAAAAACAATTTTTTACCTCAGTTTAGGCCGATATGTATTCTTCTACATATGTTTGGGATAAAAAAAAAAAAAAATCCCAATAAGCGTATATTGATTGGTTTGCGCAAAAGTTATAGCGTCTACAAAATAGGAGATTTATAGCATTTTTTATTATTCTTTTTTTTTTTTTTACTAGTAATGGCGGTGATCTGCGATTTTTATCGTGACTGCGACATTATGGTGGACACGTCGGACAATTTTGACACATTTTTGGGACTATTGGCATTAATACAGTGATCAGTGCGATTAAAAAACCCATTGATTACTGTAAAAATGTCACTGCCAGTGAAGGGGTTAACACCAGAGGGCAGTGAAGAGGTTAAGTGTGTCCTAGTGTGTGTTCTAACTGAAGGGGGATGGGGACTGATCACTGTTCATACTCTGTATAAACAGACGATCTGTCATTTCTCCCCTTTAGAGAAGCCGTGTCTCAGCGGCAATCGCGGGTGCCTGGCGGTGATGAAGACCACCGGGCACTCACATCGGCTCGGGGGGGGGGCCTCCTAGTGGCCACAGGGCGAAGCGACGTTACGTAACGGCGTTTCGCCCAGCCGTGCCATTCTGCCACAGTACAATTGCGGCGTCTGGTCGGCATGTGGTTAGTTTGTTCAGGCCAAGCTGGCCGAAGCCAAATATTTCCCCCTCACCAACGTGCAGCAGCTGGGGGTCCTGTATAACCTGTATATAGCTGAAGCTACATCCAGTATACAGCACTGTGTTCCCAGGATGCGAGAGGAGACCTTCCCGTCTCACATCGGGAACAAAATAGTTTCTGACCGTCAGAGGGGAGGGCTGATGATGTCACAATCTCTGACTGAGCCAGGGTAAGCATTGAAATGATCGATAGAATGCAAAGCTGCCTATGATATCGCTGAGTGTCGATCAGACCAACGCTATTTTGTTCTTCTTGTATCACGCCTGGGTCTCCTCTTGCACCCGAAACACAGTGCTGTATACTGGATGTAGCCTCAGCTATATACAGTTTCTATAGGACACCCAAGCAGCCACATGTGAGGGAAATAATTGATTGAGGGCAGAGAGGAGCGAAGGAACTATTTAAAACAAACTAACGCTGGAGATCAACTTTAATATAATTCCATGTTTAGCGAATCCAGCGCTGTTCTCCAGTAATCCGCCAAGTCCTACGCCGCCATCTTTCTACCTCTCCGCACTGGGAGCCGGATGTCTCTTCGGGGTCCTTGCAGCCGTCTTCCCCTACCGAGGATGTGGGCCAGTCGTGCGCAGTACGAAAGCTGATGCTTCCGAGGAGAAGTGATGTGCAGAGATACAAAGTTCCTTTGTGAGTGAATGTCTGCTTTAATTCCCAACGCCATGTTTGAAGTCCCTTTAAACTAGTTTGTTCCGGGCCAAGCTGGCCCAAATTAACTATTTAAAAAAGGGGGACATAAAATGTGGATTTAGGCTTTAAATTTACTTTAGTGAAGAGCCTTATTCTGGCCTGTTAGGTTTGTGAAATCAGCCGCGTGCATGCAGGGCGTACCTCGGGATCTGCGTGGACGGCTTTCCTTTAAAGTAGAACTATAGGCAAACCTTATTTTTTTTTTTTTCCTTTTTGTGTGGAGTAAGGGAAGGTTATAACCTGTCAGATTATTTAATTTTTTTTTTCCATCTGCGTCCCATTGGGGAGATTTACCTTCACTTCCTGTCCCATAGCCAAAAACAGGAAGTGAGATAAAATACCTGCAAGATAAGGGAATTCCATGGGGACACCCCACCCCCACCCCTAGATCACGAGAAACCAGTGTCCTTATTGGAAGATTTCCCCTTTATTACTTTTCTGGGGACAACACAAAAGTAGAGTTTTCATTTTCTTCCAAGGTAAAAAAGGACAAATAGAGAGGAAGAATCTCCCCAACGGGGGGGGGGGGGGGGGGGTTGGGGTACACAGACAGCAATAAGAGATTAATAGGTGTTCTAACCCATCTCTACTCTATCCAAAACTTAAAAAAAAACCAAAAAAAACTTTTGCCTTTAGTTATAATTTAAATGGGTTTTGCATTACTGTACAAGTTTATGGAAATACAAAATCTGCTTGAAGCAGGTCAGGAGGAGGTCAGAGGCACCTGTCTAGTACTAATGCGGCCCCCGCCACTGCTCTGTGCAGTCCCTATAAGGAGAGATATACAGACCGGGGTGAAGAGATGTATACAAGATTTATATATCCTCAGAGCAACACTGTACACAACTATACATAACATTTCATATGTGACACTCATTGGTGCATCAATCATCATCATCATACATAGACTTCATGTGTGACCAATCAGGACAGTCCGCCAGTGACAGAAATACACAAGAATTCCAACTACAGGAAACTGACATCTGGAGGAATAGAAACATTGTATCATTCTTATCACTAATCATCCCACATCACTCACCTGAGGGGTGATCCCCACCTGCCCTCTCTCTACTCTCCATCTCAGGATGATCCCTACTCTGCTCTCTCTTGGGGTAATCCCTCCGCTCTCTAAGAGTGATCCCAACTAACAGGTTTGATCCCTGCTCTCTTTCTGGGCGATACCTCTCTGCTCTTTCTGGAGTGATCCCTACTCTCTTAGGGTGATCCCTCTCTGCTCTCTCTCAGGTTAATCCCTACTCTCTCCGGGGCGACTCCTCTCTGCTCTCTTCCTCAGGGTGATCCCTACACCTCACACACACACACACGACCCCTCCATACCTTACCTTCATGGGTGATCCCTACTCTTAGCTTGATCCCTCTCTGCTCTTTTTCTCAAGGTAATTCCTCTTATTTTCTGGGTGATCTCTCCGTACTCTCTCTCTCTCCCCGTTTGATCCCTACTCTCTTTCTGGGTGATCACTCTCTCGGAATAATCCCAACTCTCTCTTGGCTTGATCCCTCTTTTCTCTCCGTTGGTTTGATCCCTATCTCACACACACATGATCCCTCCATACCTCCCCCTTATGGGTGATCCATAACCGTAGTTTGATCCCCCTTCGTTCTCTCTTGGGGTAATCCCTTCTCTCTTTCTGGCTGATCCCTACTCCACTCACTGGGTCTCCGTTTGATCCCTACTCTCTGTGTGATCCCTCGCTCTGTTTGATCGCTCTCTACTCACTCGGTCTCCGTTTGATCCCTACTCTCTCTGTATGAACCCTCGCTACTCCCTCACTGATTCCTACTTTTTTTCTGTGTGATCCCTCTCTACTCATTCGCTCTCTGTTTGATCCCTACTCTTTTTCTGTGTGATCCCACTCTACTCACTTGATCTCCGTTTGATCCCTCTCTACTTACTCGATCCCTGTTTGATCCCTACTCTCTGTGTGATCCCTCGCCGTTTGATCTCTCTCTCTACTCACTCGGTCTGATCCCTAGTCTCTCTGTATGAACCCTCGCTACTCCCTCACTCTGTTTGATCCCTACTCTTTTTCTGTGTGATCCCTCTCTACTTATTCGCTCTGTTTGATCCCTACTCTTTTTCTGTGCGATCCCAGTCTATTCACTCAATGTCTGTTTGATCCCTACTCTCTGTTTGATCTCTCTCTCTACTCACTCAGTCTCTGTTTGATCCCTACTCTCTGTATGAACCCTCGCTACTCCCTCACTATGTTTGATCCCTACTCTCTTTCTGTGTGATCCCTCTCTACTCACTGTTTGATCCCTCTACTCACTCGATCTCCGTAGCATCCCTACTCTCTGTGCGATCCCTCTCTACTCACTCGATCTGATCCCTGCTCTCTGATCCCTACTCTCTGTGTGATCCCTCTCTACTCACTCGATCTGATCCCTGCTCTCTGATCCCTACTCTGTGTGATCCCTCTTCTACTCTCTCTTGATTTGATCCCTACCTGACACACATGACCCCTCCATACCTTCCCTTTATGGGTGATCCCTACTCTCAGTTTGACGCCTCTTTGCTCTTTCTCAGGGTAATCCCTACTCCCTCTGGGGGGTGATCCCTACTGCTGATTTGATCCCTACCTAACACACACATGACCCCTCCACACCCTCCCTTTACAGGTGATCCCTATTCTCAGTTTGATCCCTACTCTCCCCGGTGATCCTCAGTCTCCCTGTAGCGCCCCCCCTCTGTGTGGTGCCGGTATTGCTCCTCCCCCTCCTCCGGTCACTCACCGTCGCTCTCGGCCCTCACCAGCAGAGACATGCCCTTCAGGCGGTCCACATATCCGGAGGAGACGTGTCCGGTGCCCCGGTCATCCCACTGCCGGTCCTCGTTCAGGGTGTAGACCTTCACCCGCCGCCGGGTGTCCGTCATCCTGGGCGCCCCGTACAGGCCCGATCCCCGGGCTCTCCTGAAGGCCGCGGGCCGGCCGCAGTCTCCGCACTCCGGGGGGGAAAGTCTGCACAGCAGGCCGCTCAGGGGCCCCGAAACCCCCCCCGGCCTCGCCCGACGCTACCGCGGCCTGGACGGCGCTGGCGGCAACCAGAGGAGCAGCCCCGGCCTCGCCTGAGAATCCCGGCCGCCGCTCTCCGCTCACTGCCCGGTGTCCCCGCCCTCTCTAGCCGGGCCTGGCCCAGAATGTCAGTCACAGCGCCGCCATCTTCCCCGCGGCCCTCCTCCCGCCGCCTGCGCACGGCCCGCCTTCCCCCGGGCCCCGCCCCTCCGGACAGATCCCGCCCCTTCCCCACTTTACTCACCTCAGAAACTCCGAGTCCTCACATCAGAACCGCTCCATACTTAACATAGAGCCCCCGGTACCGTACACAGGCCCCTCCTCACCGAACACAGAGCCCCTGGTGCCGTACACAGGCCTCTCCTCACCTTACACAGAGCCCCCGGTACCGTACACAGGACCCACCTCACCGAACACTGAGCCCCGGGTACCGTACACAGGACCCTCCCTCACCTCAGAAACTCTATACTGAACACAGAGCCCCCGGTACCGTGCATAGGACCCCCTCACCTCAGAAACTTCTCCATACCGAACACAGAGCCCCCGGTACCGTGCACAGGACCCTCCTCACCTCAGAAACTTCTCCATATTGAACACAGAGCCCCCGGTACCGTGCATAGGACCCCCTCACGTCAGAAACTTCTCCATACCGAACACTGAGCCCCCGGTACCGTACACAGGACCCTCCTCACCGAACACAGCCCCCGGTACCGTACACAGGCCTCTCCTCACCTTACACAGAGCCCCCGGTACCGTGCATAGGCCCCCTCACCTCAGAAACTCCATACTGAACACAGAGCCCCCAGTACCGTGCATAGGACCCCCTCACCTCAGAAACTTCTCCATACCGAACACAGAGCCCCCGGTACCGTACACAGGCCTCTCCTCACCTTACACAGAGCCCCCGGTACCGTGCATAGGCCCCCTCACCTCAGAAACTCCATACTGAACACAGAGCCCCCAGTACCGTGCATAGGACCCCCTCACCTCAGAAACTTCTCCATACCGAACACTGAGCCCCTGGTACCGTACACAGGACCCTCCTCACCGAACACTGAGCCCCCGGTACCGTACACAGGACCCACCTCACCGAACACTGAGCCCCCGGTACCGTGCATAGGACCCCCTCACCTCAGAAACTTCTCCATACTGAACACAGAGCCCCCGGTACCGTACACAGGACCCTCCTCACCGAACACTGAGCCCCCGGTACCGTGCACAGGACCCTCCTCACCGAACACTGAGCCCCCGGTACCGTGCACAGGACCCTCCTCACCGAACACTGAGCCCCCGGTACCGTGCACAGGACCCTCCTCACCGAACACTGAGCCCCCGGTACCGTGCACAGGACCCTCCTCACCGAACACTGAGCCCCCGGTACCGTGCACAGGACCCTCCTCACCGAACACAGAGACCCCGGTACCGTACACAGGACCCTCCCTCACCTCAGAAACTTCTCCATACTGAACACAGAGCCCCCGGTACCGTGCATAGGACCCTCCCTCACCTCAGAAACTTCTCCATACTGAACACAGAGCCCCCGGTACCATGCATAGGACCCCCTCACCTCAGAAACTAATCTATACCGTGCACTGGACCCCTCACCTCAGAACCCCTCCATACCGTACACAGCGCCCCCCACCTCACCACCCCTCCATACTGAACACAGAGCCCCTAGTACCATACACAGGACCCTCCTCACCTTACACAGAGCCCCCGGTACCGTACACAGGACCCTCCTCACCTTACACAGAGCCCCCGGTACCGTACACAGGACCCTCCTCACCTTACACAGAGCCCCCGGTACCGTACACAGGATCCTCCTCACCTTACACAGAGCCCCCGGTACCGTACACAGGATCCTCCTCACCTCAGAAACTTTTCCATACTGAACACAGAGCCCCTGGGCCGGTACCATAGATAGGACCCTCCTCACCAAACACAGAGCCCCCGGTACCGTGCATAGGACCCCCTCACCTCAGAAACTTCTCCATACCGAACACAGAGCCCCCGGTACCGTGCATAGGACCCTCCCTCACCTCAGAAACGAATCCATCCCGCACACTAGACTCCTCACCTCAGAACCCCTCCATACTGAACACAGAGCCCCCAGTACTGTGCATAGGACCCCCTCAATACTGAACACAGAGCCCCCGGTACCGAACACAGGACCCTCCTCACCTCAGAATCTCTCCATATTTAACACAGAGCCCCCGGTACCGTACACAGGGGCCTTCTCACCTCAGAACCCCTCCATACTGAACACAGAGCCCCCAGTACCGTGCATAGGACCCCCTCACCTCAGAATTTCTCCATACCGTACACAAAGCCCCCCACCTCAGAACCCCTCCATACTGAACACAGAGCCCCTGGTACCGTGCATAGGACCCCCTCACCTCAGAATCCCTTCCTACTGAACAGAGCCCCCGGGCCGGTACCGTAGATAGGACCCTCCTCACCGAACACAGAGCCCCCGGTACCGTGCATAGGACCCTCCCTCACCTCAGAAACGAATCCATCCCGCACACTAGACCGCTCGCCTCAGAACCCCTCCATACTGAACACAGAGCCCCCAGTACCGTGCATAGGACCCCCTCACCTCAGAATTTCTTCATACCGTACACAAAGCCCCCCCACCTCAGAACCCCTCCATACTGAACACAGAGCCCCCGGTACCGTGCATAGGACCCCCTCACCTCAGAATCTCTCCATACCGTACACAAAGCACCCCTCGACTCAAACTTCTCCATACCATACACAGGACCCCTCACCTCTGAACCCCTCCATACCATACACAGAGCCCCTGGTACCGTGCATAGGACCCCCTCCATACTGAACTCAGAGCCCCTGGTACCGAACACAGGACCCTCCTCACCTCAGAAACTTCTCCATACTTCACACAGAGCCCCCAGCACCGTACACAGGACCCTCCTCACCTCAGAAACTAATCCATACTGCACACTGGACCCCTCACCTCAGAACGTCTCCATACCATACACAAAGCCCCCCACCTCGGAACCCCTCCATACTGAACACAGAGCCCCCGGTACCGTGCATAGGACCCCCTCACCTCAGAATCTCTTCATACCGTACACAAAGCCCCCCTCACCTCAAACTTCTCCATACCACACATAGGACCCCTCACCTCAGAACCCCTCCATACTGTACACAGGACCCCTCACCTCAGAACCCCTCCATACCGTACACAGGACCCCTCACCTCAGAACCCTTCCATACCGTACACAGGACTCCTCACCTCAGAACCCCTCCATACCGTACACAGGACCCCTCACCTCAGAACCCTTCCATACCGTACACAGGACCCCTCACCTCAGAACCCCTCCATACCGTACACAGGACCCCTCACCTCAGAACCCTTCCATACCGTACACAGGACTCCTCACCTCAGAACCCCTCCATACCATACACATAGGACCCCCTCACTTCAGAATCTCTCTATACCGTACACAAAGCCCCCCTCACCTCAAACTTCTCCATACCACACACAGGACCACTCACCTCAGAACCCCTCCATACCGTACACAGGACCCCTCACCTCAGAACCCTTCCATACCGTACACAGGACTCCTCACCTCAAAACCTCTCCATACCGTACAGAAAGCCCCCCTCACCTCAAAACCCCTCCATACCGTACACAGGACCCCCCCACCTCAGAACCCCTCCATACCATACACAGAGCCCCCCACTCACCTTAGAACCCCTCCATACCATACACAAAGCACCCCCCCCCCCTCAGAACCCCTCAATACTGCACGCAGGACCCCCCTCACCTCAGAGCCCCTCCATACCGCACGCAGGACCCCCTCACCTCAGAACCCCTCCATACCGTACACAGGACCCCCTCACCTCAGAACCCTTCTATACCGTACACAGGACTCCTCACCTCAGAACCCCTCCATACCATACACATAGGACCCCCTCACTTCAGAATCTCTCTATACCGTACACAAAGCCCCCCTCACCTCAAACTTCTCCATACCACACACAGGACCACTCACCTCAGAACCCCTCCATACCGTACACAGGACCCCTCACCTCAGAACCCTTCCATACCGTACACAGGACTCCTCACCTCAGAACCCCTCCATACCATACACATAGGACCCCCTCACTTCAGAATCTCTCTATACCGTACACAAAGCCCCCCTCACCTCAAACTTCTCCATACCACACACAGGACCACTCACCTCAGAACCCCTCCATACCGTACACAGGACCCCTCACCTCAGAACCCTTCCATACCGTACACAGGACTCCTCACCTCAGAACCTCTCCATACCGTACAGAAAGCCCCCCTCACCTCAAAACCCCTCCATACCGTACACAGGACCCCCCCACCTCAGAACCCCTCCATACCATACACAGAGCCCCCCACTCACCTTAGAACCCCTCCATACCATACACAAAGCACCTCCCCCCTCAGAACCCCTCAATACTGCACGCAGGACCCCCCTCACCTCAGAGCCCCTCCATACCGCACGCAGGACCCCCTCACCTCAGAGCCCCTCCATACCGTACACAGGACCCCCTCACCTCAGAGCCCCTCCATACCGTACACAGAACCCCCTCACCTCAGAGCCCCTCCATACCGTACACAGGAGCCCCTCCATACCGCACACAGGAACCCCCCCCCCCCACCTCAGAACTCCTCCATACCGTGCACAGGACCCCCTCCCCTTAGAACCCCTCCATACCGTACACACAGCCCCCCCCTCTCAGAAACTTCTCCTTTCTGTACACAGGACCCCCCCTCACCTCAGAACCCCTCCATACCACATATAGGATCTCCCTCAGCTCCGGACACCCCCATACCACTCAAATGGCTCCTCTGTATCTCACTATACCATTCATAGGACCCCCCATACCACATACAGGATCTTCTTCCATACCTTCTCTCACCTCAGGACCCCCATACCACCCCTCCTACATGTAACCCACCAATACACAGAATATCTCCCCATACCTTCCCTCAAGTCACATACAGTCCCCTATTTACCTCCCCACTCAGGACCCCCATACCTTACATAGGATCTCCCTTTATACTATTCCTCACACACAGGAATCCCCCATATCACCCTTCCTACACATAACTCCTCCCGACTTAACACACGGGACCCTTCCTCACCTCACACGCACGGGACCCTTCCTCACCTCACCACCCCTCCATACTGAACACAGAGCCCCTAGTACCATACACAGGACCCTCCTCACCTTACACAGAGCCCCCGGTACCGTACACAGGACCCTCCTCACCTTACACAGAGCCCCCGGTACCGTACACAGGATCCTCCTCACCTCAGAAACTTCTCCATACCGTACACAGGACCCCCTCCCCTTAGAACCCCTCCATACCATACCCTCCCTCGGCTCACGCGCACGGGACCCCTCCGTACCCCCCCTCGGCTCACGCGCACGGGACCCCTCCGTACGCTCCCTCGGCTCACGCGCACGGGACCCCTCCGTACCCTCCCTCGGCTCACGCGCACGGGACCCCTCCGTACCCTCCCTCGGCTCATGCGCACGGGACCCCTCCGTACCCTCCCTCGGCTCACGCGCACGGGACCCCTCCGTACCCTCCCTCGGCTCACGCGCACGGGACCCCTCCGTACGCTCCCTCGGCTCACGCGCACGGGACCCCTCCGTACGCTCCCTCGGCTCACGCGCACGGGACCCCTCCGTACCCTCCCTCGGCTCACGCGCACGGGACCCCTCCGTACCCTCCCTCGGCTCACGCGCACGGGACCCCTCCGTACCCTCCCTCGGCTCACGCGCACGGGACCCCTCCGTACCCTCCCTCGGCTCACGCGCACGGGACCCCTCCGTACCCTCCCTCGGCTCACGCGCACGGGACCCCTCCGTACCCTCCCTCGGCTCACGCGCACGGGACCCCTCCGTACCCTCCCTCGGCTCACGCGCACGGGACCCCTCCGTACCCTCCCTCGGCTCACGCGCACGGGACCCCTCCGTACCCTCCCTCGGCTCACGCGCACGGGACCCCTCCGTACCCTCCCTAACCCGACACACGACCATCAATTCCTCACGCATGCCTCTCCTGACCCTTTAATTCCATACAGGCATGTGGAGGCCCCCCTCACACGGAGGCAACTAAAAGTGATTGACTTTACCTCTTTAAGCCATGCACAGTGTGCCAGACCCGAGGTCCACCATGACACACAACATACACTTCACAACCTGTGTGTAAAGAATTCCTCATTCCCAAGTTCAGAAGTCAGGGGAAGGTATGCTGTTGTGATGTCACTTTATATAAATGTTCATTTAAGGCAGCCATTCTCAGCCACGGATTCGTGGTACCATTGGGTTCCTCCAGGGGTTACTAGGGGTTCCTTGAGCTGTGGTTGATTGACCTCCCATTTGATGGTGTCTGGGCCAACAACACTTGGCAATGCCAGCTGCATGACACCAATGCCTGTTTTATCTGCTTGTGAGGGGGGCATTCTTCCCACTGGCCACCACTGTGGGGGGGGGGGGGGGGCGGCATTCTTCCCACTGACCACCAATGAACCAGTTTTAGCAGGCGTTCCCTGAGACCTGAAAATTATTTC
The DNA here is from genome assembly GCA_037952925.1 of Lithobates clamitans. Lineage (NCBI taxonomy): Eukaryota > Metazoa > Chordata > Amphibia > Anura > Ranidae > Lithobates > Lithobates clamitans. Next base: position 144,887 of record JBBGZY010000947.1, read on the forward strand.
AAGGGTTCCTCAGGGGTAAAAAAGGCTGAGACGGGCCAATTAATACTTCTTTCACGTTAGCAGTACTGCTTATTGGCCTCTGAGGGCAGTATAGCAGTAGTTGACACGTGTTCGGAAGGCGCTACTGCTGCCTTTTTTTTTTTTTAAATTGGCAATGGCATATTTACATTGCAGATCCGTGCTGCGACTGTGAGTCACGTGTTCAGCTTGTGGTTTGAGCACTGTATTATTGTCCCTGGTTTCCATAAAGTGTCAGATTGTCTACCGCAATATCGCAGTTCCGCTATAAGTTGTTGATCGCCGCCATTACTAGTAATAAAAATTCCATAAAAATATCCCATAGTTTGTGGAAGCAATAACGTTTGTGCAAACCAATCAATATACGCTTATTGGGATTTTTTTTTTAACCAAAAACAAGTAGCAGAATACATACTGGCCTAATTTGAAGAAATTAGATTTTTTTTTCTGTATATTTGTTATGTTTTATAGCAAAAAGTGAAAAAAAATGTTGTGTGTTTTCTTTTCTTGTTTTGTTTTTTTCAAAATTGTCGGTCTTCTTTTTTTTTTTAAAAGCGCAAAAAAAAAATGAATGATCGCACGATTGTCAGTTAAAGTAAAGCAGTGCCGTATCGCAAAAAATGGCCTGATCATGAAAGGGGGGTAAATCTTCTGGAGGTCAAGTGGTTAAAGTAGTGTGCAGATTCTGACCCACTCCAGTGACCATATACTCCACTCCAGATCATCTCTGGAGCTTCCTGATGACTTTTGTGAAGTCAGGTGTGAGTGATCAGATAGGCAAGGAGATGGTCAGTGTGTCCCAGATGGGGGTGATGTAGGAAGGTCTGAGGTCCCTGAGCCTTCAAAGCTTCCTGCACACAGATCGTTTGGTCCGTGTGCTTCAAAGTTTGACATTTATTTATTTTTTTGGGTCCTAGGGATGTGCAGGTGCATTGCCTATCCCCACTGCCAAATCTGTGGTTGCGCAGCATTGTATTGAGCGATATTTCACATGTAGGTCCCGTATGCCCTCAGGGACACTCCAGCTATGGCGGCACCATGATTCTACCTAATCTATGGAATAGTGACCACACAGGAGCACAACTGGGAGAGCGGTGTCACCTCATAACGGAAGGTACGAAAATAAATTTGTGGCAGGATCACATTTTAATGAAAGCTTAAGATTTAGTATTGATACTTTTAATTTAGATTTATATGGGAATGTGACTTTTATTTTTTTTTGTTTATTTTTTTTTTGGATAGAGTAAGGGAGGGGTAAATCCCTGGCCGTTTATTTTTTACTTTTTTGCCATCCCGTGTCCCATTGAGGAGATTTCCCTTTACTTCCTGTCCTATAGCCGAAACAGGAAGTGAGAGGAAATCCTTGCAAAATTAAGGGAATCCCTTGGGGGTCACCAGAACTAGTGTCCACATTGGAAGATCCCCTCCCCCCCCCCTATTACTTTTCTGGGGACAACCCACAATTTGGGATTTTCTTTTACTTTCCATGATAACGGTAAAAAGAGAAAATCTCCTAATGGGGGACACACAGACCGCAATAAAAACTGACAGGTGTTCTAATCCCCCCCCTCCACTCCATCCAAAACTAAAACAAAAAAGTTTTGCATTTTTAGTTGTCCTTTTAATTAAAATAATTTTATTAACACATGCTTATATTTTATATATAGATAAATACTAGGGGTGCAATAATACCGGTATCAAGCTTTTTCACTAGTGTTCATACTCGTGAAAATGCTCCCGAAACCCGCACTTTGCAGTGTGATTTGCGTCAATACAAAATGAATGGGTGCATATCGCACTGCAAAGAATTGCATGCATTTGTACAGGAACGCACTGCGATTTGCATAAGATTTCCCCCACCACTCCTGTGTTTGTGTAAAGAAAGGAAAAAGCACCACCTAGTGCGTAGTTTATTTTAGTAAATTCTCCATAGGCAACCCTTTAAACGCCTTTGCAAGTTTCCTGTTTAGAGTAAGGCCCCTTTTACACTGGGGCGGTGGGGGCGTCGGCGGTACAACAGCGATATTTTTAGCACTGCTGTACCGTCGTTCTTGCAGCTGTATTCGGCCGCTAGCGGTGCGGTTTTAACCCCCGCTAGCGGCCGAAAAAGGGTTAAAATCACTCGTACAGCGCGGCTATAGCCGCGGTATTGCCGCGGTATAGCTGCGCTGTCCCATTGATTTCAATGGGCAGGAGCGGTGAAGGAGCGGTGAATACACCGCTCTTTCACCGCTCCAAAAAAGCAGTTTGCAGGACTTTTTTCACCGTCCTGCCTGCGCACCGCTTCAGTGTGAAAGCCCTCGGGCTTTCACACTGAACAAACAGCGGAGGCTGTTTAGGGGCGGTTTGCAGGCGGTATTTTTAGCGCAATACCGCCTGCAAACCGCCCCAGTGTGAAAGGGGTCTTACAGAGCTAGAATTATTGCTCTCACTCTGACATTCACGGCAATACCTCACATGTGGTGCAAACACCATTTATGCGACTTACGTATGTGTTCCCTTCTGTGCGCTTTTACATTTTTATTTATTTTATTTTTTTATCTTTTACACGTCGTTCTTCCTTCTTTCCTTTTTTTTTTTTTTATTTTATTTTTTTTTTCTGTGATCTTTGCAATTTATTTATTAATTAATTATTTATCAATTTATTTTTTTGCAAACACAATTTATTTAATGAATTAAAAAATAAACAAAACACATTTCTAAATATATACCATGTCCAAAAATTTTAAGTTTTTGGAGTGATATTTTACAGTTAATAAAAGAAATTACAAATGGAGAGAGATACGGGTAGACCCAATGGACGTGTCTGTTCCCCGGGACAGAAAGTTCTATAAAACCAATATGAAGAGTCAGCGATCCCTCATATGATTAATGCCGCTAAAAGTCAGATCCCAAGGCAATGGCAAGAAAGAGAAAGCCCTAATATAAAGGATTGGCTAGTAAAGGTAGAAGAGACATATAAATATGGAATATCCTGAGATTTTGCGGAGAGGATGGAATGTTAAATAGATGGAAAGAATGGAAGGTGTTTAGGAAAACGCTTAGATACGCAGAAGCAGTGGGAAGACAAGACTAGAAGAATGTGGAGAAAGGGGGGGGGGGGGTAGGAGGGGTTAGGGTTGTAAAATATGCACATTAAATGTAAGTTGTATGTAATGTTTATAAGAAAAAAAAAATTATATATCCATTTTTTTTTGTATAATGTGAAACTATGGTAATTAAAAAAAATCTTCATAGGCGACGCTTTAAATGCCTTTACAGGTTACCTGAGGAGGGCTAGTGCTACAATTATTGCTCTTGCACTAACATTCCTGGCGATGCCTCACGTGTGGTGCAAATACTTTTTTGTAATATTTTTGCGTATGCGTTCCCTTCTGTGCATGAGCACAGAGGGATGAGGGGCGCTTTACTTTTTATTTTTTACGCTGTCCCTTTTTATTTCTATATTTATTTTTTTGATCACTTTTATTCCTATTACAAGGAATGTAAACATCCCATGTAATAGAAAAAAGGGGGTGACAGGTCCTCCTCATGGAGCGAACTAGGAGTGAAAAAGACCCCAAATCTCTTCTTTTACTTTTTTTTTTTTTAAGTAAAATCTCATAAAAAAAAAAAAAACTTTGTGGATCTTTTTGCTTTAAAAAAAAATTTAGCCTGGACCGGAAGTGACGTTATGATGTTGCTCCGGTCCTCCAAGGCCATAGAGCCGATCAAAGAGTATCTACTTTTTGATCTCCTCCTATGGGAGCAGCCGGCCGCACCACCGGCGAAATCAGTAAGCATGAAAAGCAGCGGAGAGCGCCGGGTTGGGGGGCAGAAAGCATTCCAGCAGCTCACGAGAAAGCCAGCCGCCAGCTGAAGAAAAACGGTACCGGGGTTATGGATGATATAACCCCGATTGTTTTCAGAAATGGCGAGTGGTTCTTTTTAAAAAGTGGTCTCTGCGTCAGATTCCCCAGCAAGATCACTTTTATCGGGGGGCTGAAGAGGGGGGGGCCCTCCTTCTGCACTCCGGTCGTCTCCGCCGCGGAGACGATCGCGTCCTCTCCGCTCTGAGTCTGGATGCAGAGTGAGGGAAAGATGGCCCCTGCTCAGCTCCATAACATTAGTTAGCGGAAGTGATGTTTTAATGTTCTTAAAGGGGAATTTTTTTTTTTTTTGCAAGAAAAAGACATTCATTTGTTTATTTTTTTTTTATTGCTTTTAAGTCTAAATGTTAGATCTGAGGTCTTTTCGACCCCAGATCTAACATTTAGGAGGTCCTGTCATTATTTTATTTTTTCTATTAGAAGGGATGTTTATATTCCTTGTATTAGGAATAGAAGTGACCCAAATTTTTTTTTTTTTTTTTTTTTTTTACACTTTCCTTATAAAAAAAAAAAAAAAAAAGGAAAATAAATAATAATTTTTTATTTATTTAACGCACCCTGTCCTGCCGTGCTTGCGCACAGAAGCGAACGCATACTTAAGTCGCGCCCGCATATGAAAAGTTTTTTTTTCAACCACACGTGAGGTATCGCCACGATCGTTCGAGCGAGAGCAATAATTCTAGCAAAAGACCTGCTCTGTAACTCAAAACTGGTAACCTGTAGAAATATTTAAACGTCGCCTATGGAGATTTTTACGGGTCAAAGTTTGTCGCCATTCCACGAACGGGTGCAATTTTCAAGCATGACATGTTGGGTATCAATTTACTCGGTGTAACATTATAAGAAAAAAATTGGCCTAACTTTACTGTTGTCTTATTTTTTAAAGTGATTGTAAGGGTAATTTGTTTTTTATTTTAAATAACAAACATGTCACACTTACCTCCACTGTGCAGCTCGTTTTGCACAGAGTGGCCCCCGATCCCCCTCTTCTGGGGTCCCTCGGCGGCTCTCGTTGCTCCTCCCCACATCAGATAACCCCCTGGGAGAAGCGCTCTCCCGGGGGGGTTACCTTTTGGGGCGCGCTCCCGAGTCCAGCATTTGGCGTCCATAGAGGCCGAATGCAGGACTCGGCCCCGCCCCCCCCCCCCAGCGCCCGCGTCAATTGATTTGATTGACAGCAGCGGGAGCCAATGGCTGCCATTTTATTCTCTAGGGTGTCTGAAAAAATTTATATATATATATATATATATATATATATATATATATATATATATATATATATATATATATATATATATATATATATATATATATATATATATATATATATATATATATATATATATATATATATATATATATATATATATATATATATATTGGGAGAGGAGTGGGAATTTCAAATCCCTGGACTGCTGCACCAATAGTTTGGGCTCTGACAGCTCATTAACCTCGGAGGTAAGTACAGCAGGGATCAGGGGAATGGGGAAGGTTGTACGGTGTTCTCCCCTTCTTCTTTTTTTTTTTTTTTTCTATAAGTGAACTCATCCTTTTAATCGGTCACATGCAGCAATGGGAACATTGAAAATCCTTGTGTAGAAAGAGAACAAGACATGTCAGGCTATACTGTTATTCTTCCAGCAGATTGCAGTATTACTCGCTTGATATTATGGTACCTGCACACAGTATTGATGTCTGAACGCCTGACCAAAACTTTAACCACTTGAAGACCAGTCTTTTACTGGCAATTTTTGTTAAAAGTTAAATAAAATTTTTTAAAAATAAATACTTTTTTTTTTTAAAAAAAGCTTTTTTTTTTTTTTTTTTAATCAGAGACCCTAGGGAATAAAATGGCGATCATTGTAATCTTTTATGTACACCCGGTACTTGCGTAGCGATTTTGCAAACATTATTTTTTGGGAAAAACTACACTTTAACAACTTCCCGCCCACCGCCGTCAAATGACAGCGGATTGGTGCGGTTCTTGTTCTGGGACGACGTCATATGACGACTGATCTTGCGCGCCCAGTGACGCGGCTCTTTACCCATGTGATTGGCTGTGTCCAATCACACCCTTTCGCATGTAAATTATGCATGTAAAGTGCTGTTTATTGGCTCTCCTTGCCTCGCACTGACAGAGTGCGTGGCGAGGAGAGCCGATCAGCAGCATCTTCTCACAGGGGAGACCAGGACAGGTAATCGGGGTGCTGATCATCGGTTCCCTGATTACAGTAAAGCCCCAGCAACGCCCATCAGTGAAGGAGGAAAAATTGTTTACAAAATTTACTATAAGAAAAAACAAAATTGCGCTTGGATAAATTAAAATTAAAATTGAATAATAAAATTTCTGGTGATACCAGTGAAAGTGAATAAAACGTGAGAAGACACCGTAGTAGGTATCGAACAAAATACAAAAAAAGCTGCAGTTATAAGTGGGGCCCACCAACAAAATATAGATAAACAAATAAACCGCGCTAAAGTGAGTCCAATAAAGTCTGTGATAATAAAACAGTCTAAGGTCCAGAACACTGAACTTCAAAATCCTTCTGTATGATGAAGTGAAGAAATTTAGAGTGACTGTGTGGTGAACTGCTTACCAGATGTAAGCCAAAAAACAGGCAGGTGGCTTAAACCCAGCCCGGGCCTTTGGGAGCACTTCAAATGGACTGAATCCTTTGCGCTCGAACGGCAGAGCAAATCCACATAGAGTTAAATCAAAAACAAAGAGACATAGTGTGATACTAACATAACATGCTTCATCAAAGAAGGAGGGGGTGCGTTCACACAAATAATCATAAACTAAAAATCATGCAGGCACCCTGGGGATGTGAAACCACTCTGGGACGCCAAAATGTGTACAGCATGCAATAGGGGATGTCCTTATGTCTACTGTAAATAACCACCAAATGTCATATAGCTAAAGGAACACCCAGTGCCCAGGTATACGGGGCCGCTTACCAGATAGTGAACTAAAGAGGGCATCAATAGTGCAGGGTGCAACTTGTATGTGATCTAGGGTATAGGTTGAATGAACCTACAGGGGTTCCTGCTCACCAGAAGGACGACCAGAGATAGCCCAAAAACGGAGCACAAAATTTACTGACAGAAAAACTTTTCCAAATTTTCGGTCTTCTTTTTTCTTTTTTTTTCTGTAAAAAATAAAAAACACAGCAGTGGTTAAATACCACCAAATGAAAGCTCTATGTGTGTGAAGAAAATGAAAAAAAAAATATGGGTACAGTGTTGTATGACTACGCAATTTCCATTCAAAGTGTGACAGTGCTGAAAGCTGAAAAATTGGCCTGGGCAGGAAGGGGGTGAAAGTGGCCTCTAGGCAAGTGGTTAATGAACTATACTAGACTACACACTAGACAGGTTTTTAAAATAATTTGGCAGCTCCGGGGTCTCTTCCGACTTCGGGGGTCTCTTCCGACTTCGGGGGTCTCTTCCGACTTCCACTCTCTTCTCCCGCTCTCTGGTACCTTCTGCTGGGCTCCTCCGCTATCTTCTTCCAGCTCTTTTACTAGCGGTCTTCTCCGTCGCCTTCCTCCCTCGTCTCTTCTTCCGATGTTGACACGACACTCTCTCCCGCTGTAATGCCGTGTGCGCGGTGCGCAACAATTTTATATAGGCATGGGGTGTGGTCACCGGGTGATGTCACCAGTGACCCTGCCCCTTTATGATGTCACAGCCCAGGGGATGATGGGACTCTGACGTCATAAGGGGGCGTTGTCACCCGGTTACCCCGCCCCATGCCTATATAAATCGTTGCGCACCTCGCAGACGGCATTACTGCGGGAGAGAGCAGCTCATGAGCCACTGGAACGCTTTCAGCCCCGGAAGATTTTACCCCCCTTCCTGACCAGAGCACTTTTTGCGATTCGGCACTGCGTCGATTTAACTGACAATTGCGCGGTTGTGCGACGTTGTACCCAAACAATATTGACATCCTTTTTTTTTTCCCCACAAATAGAGCTTTCTTTTGGTGGTATTTGATCACCTCTGCGGTTTTTATTTTTTGCGCTATAAACAAAAGAGCGACAATTTTGAAAAACGCAATATTTTCTACTTTTTGCTATAATAAATCTCCCCCAAATATATATATATATATATATATATATATATATATATATATATATATATATATATATATATATATACCGTATTTATCGGCGTATAACACGCACCGGCGTATAACACGCACCCCAATTTAGGGAATTTTAAGGAAAAAAAACTTTTAGGGAAAAAAACTTACATTTAAATGCCCTTCATTGCAGCCTTCTCAGTGCAGCCATGTCAGTGCAGCCTTCCCCAGTGCAGCCTTCCCCAGTGCAGCCTTGCCCCAGTGCAGCCTGGGATCCCTGTCCCTGCTTCCAGGGCTTCAAAATCGCGGTTCACGATTTGAAAATGGCGCCGCCGGCGCCGAAGTACACAGAGCCGGTCCTCGGCTCTTTCCGGCGGCTCTCGCTTACTTTCGGCTCCACTCGTAGTCCCGAGCGGAGCTATCCGAGTAGGTTCGGATAGCTCCGCTCGGGACTACGAGTGGAGCCGAAAGTAAACGAGAGCCGCCGGAAAGAGCCGAGGACCGGCTCTGTGTACTTCGGCTCCGGCGGCGCCATTTTCAAATCGCGGTCCGCGATTTTGACATTTGGACAGCTAGGGATCAGCGGGGATCGGCGTATAACACGCACCTGCGACTTTCTCCTGATTTTAAGGGGAAAAAAGTGCGTGTTATACGCCGATAAATACGGTATATATATACATATATACATACATATATATGTGTGTGTGTATATATATATATATATGTATATGTATTCTTCTACATATTTTTGGTTAAAAAAAATCGCAATAGGCGTATATTGATTTGTTTGCGCAGAAGTTATTGTGTCTACAAAATAGGGGATAGTTTTATGGCATTTTTATTATTTTTTTTTTGTTACTAGTAATGGCGATCTACGAAATTTATTGATTTATTGATTGATTTTTTTTTCGGGACTGCGACATTATGGCGGACACATCGGACACTTTTGACACATTTTTGGGACCATTGGCAGTTATACAGTGATCAGTGCTGTAAAAATGACAGGGAAGGGGTTAACACTAGGGGGCGATCAAGGGGTTAATTGTGTTCCCTCTCTGTGTTCTAACTGAAGGGGGGATGGGACTGTCTAGGGGAGATGACAGATCGCTGGTCATACTTTGTATGAACACACGATCTGTCTCTTCTCCCCTCCAGAGAACCGGAAACTGTGTGTTTACACACACAGATCCCGGTTCTCCGTGTGTCACCAGCGATTGCGGGAGCCCGGCGGTGATCATGACCCGCCGGGCGCTCGCATCGGCTCTGGGGGGTGAGCAGCGGGCGCGCGGGCCCCTAGTGGCCAGAGGGTGAAGAGACGTAACATAACGTCGTTTTGCGCGGCCGTGCCATTCTGCTGCAGTAAAACTGCGGCGGCTGGTCCGCAAGTGGTTAATTGAACAAGCTGAATGAAGTTAGAAGCTGATTGGTTATCATGCACAGATGCACCAGAGTGGGAGTGTTTGGGTTCCAGCATCGCACGACCACGCAATTGTCAGTTAAAGCGGCGCGGTGCCGTAACCGCAAAAAAATGGCCTGGTCATTAAGGGGGCAAATCCTTTCGGTCCTTAAGTGGTTAAAATTGAATTAAATAGCTATTTTTGGTTTGTGGCGATCAGATACAGTGTAGTTCTGCTTTAAGAGGGCTTCGCTGTGCTACACTTTGCCATATACAGTATTAGTATAGGTTTATAATTTGTAGAATGCACTTTTATTTACTGGAACACTAACCATACAATAACCATTCTGCTTCACGTGTAAGGAATGAGTATCGTATGAAATACAGGGGATCTTATTCAGTCAAGATCTGATGTCTATCCATACATCTTTTTGCAGCCTCATCTATGATGTAGAAGCAGTGACTGCAGGCATTAGTTTGGACCACAAGATGGCGATAGAGGACCATAAACCACGTGGCAACCTTTTCTGTTTTTATAAAGAGGTATGTAAATTATAAAAATTTCCTTCGCGCTGGTAGATGTGGAAAAATTTTTTCTAAATGGTGTAAAATAATAAATGTGAATATTGCAGCAAAATAAAAGTGCTCACACAACCACTTAATAGATAAATACTTAAAATATATTTCGCGCAATATTAGCAAGGGTGATGTGTATGGTGCTGAAGTGAGGACAAAAAATATGTAATGGTGTCTGTAATAGTAGATAGGATCAACGATCTCTATGTGGGAACATATGTCTATTACCACTATTTGGCATTAAAGTAAAGGTGCTGTATTTAAAGTGAAAACGTGCCAATATCTAAGATCCCAAAAAGGATGATAAAGTGCCAACAAGTTGGGATACCATAAATAAATTAACGTGAATAAATACTGGTGAATAAAAAATCCTTGTTTGAAAAATACTTATAAAAATTGAATTAATATAAAGTGCAACCCATCAAAAGGTGAATACAATATACACAGACAAATGCCAACAGTGAACTAAAATATAGTGCAATCACAATTCATCTAAATGTGTCTTTAAAAATAAGTGGCAGCATTGCAGGATAGAAAATAAACAGTTCATAAATTCTAAGATAGATGGCGCTGTTGGAGAGGTTAAAAAGTCCTTCTATTCAGATCTGTGTATGTTCTATAATATGCTGGATAAATTATTCCTACAGTGGTGTCTTCTAATTCAGTCTCACAGGACTCTCACCTCAAGATAGTACAAATTGAGCTGTGGTAGTATAATCCTTGAAGTGTGGAAGCACTGTCTGAAAGCTTCTCCCTCTTAGTGCTTAACTCTCCATATTTCCTCCCGTGTTCCCTCCGCTCTTAATAATAAGAGCTTAGTTCATATACGTATATTTCATGGAAGATATATCACATCCAGAAAGGATTCTCATATCAAGCAGTGGAGAGATATACCACCTGCAACTATAAACAATGAAATCCTGAATCCAAAAGGGCCCCTTTTGACCCTGCAGCTGACGGACCACACACCTTTGCTCCATCCATTAAGGTGCTAACAATTGCCACTCTACAAGCAATTGTCCTCAAGCATGTGGACTTCAGGATTTCATTGTTTATAGTTGCAGGTGGTATATCTCTCCACTGCTTGATATGAGAATCCTTTCTGGATGTGATATATCTTCCATGAAATATACGTATATGAACTAAGCTCTTATTATTAAGAGCGGAGGGAACACAGGAGGAAATATGGAGAGTTAAGCACTAAGAGGGAGAAGCTTTCAGACAGTGCTTCCACACTTCAAGGATTATACTACCACAGCTCAATTTGTATTATCTTAAGGTGAGAGTCCTGTGAGACTGAATTAGAAGACACCACTGTAGGAATAATTTATCCAGCATATAGAACATACACAGATCTGAATAGAAGGACTTATTAACCTCTCCAACAGCGCCATCTATCTTAGAATTTATGAACTGTTTATTTTCTATCCTGCAATGCTGCCACTTATTTTTAAAGACACATTTAGATGAATTGTGATTGCACTATATTTTAGTTCACTGTTGGCATTTGTCTGTGTATATTGTATTCACCTTTTGATGGGTTGCACTTTATATTAATTCAATTTTTATAAGTATTTTTCAAACAAGGATTTTTTATTCACCAGTATTTATTCACGTTAATTTATTTATGGTATCCCAACTTGTTGGCACTTTATCATCCTTTTTGGGATCTTAGATATTAGCACGTTTTCACTTTAAATACAGCACCTTTACTTTAATGCCAAATAGTGGTAATAGACATATGTTCCCACATAGAGATCATTGATCCTATCTACTATTACAGACACCATTACATATTTTTTGTCCTCACTTCAGCACCATACACATCACCCTTGCTAATATTGCGCGAAATATATTTTAAGTATTTATAAAGAGGTATGTGACTCCAAACAGTATTTCAGGCAATGATTATAGACGATGACGAGCGAATATTTTTTCTTTTTTTTTTTGGCTTGGATGCCAGTGGATGGAATACTGTAAATAAAGTACCAAAAAAATTCCTCTATGGGACTTTGAAAGGTAGAAACGTAATTACACAGTGTTTGAAAATATAATCATATTTTATTTGTAAAGTTAAAATCATGAAATCTAGCATGAGAAAATCAAAATCTGATGTATATACAGCTGCGGTCCAATATCAAAACATTATACAAACAACCACGGTACTCTGTCGATTATGTAGGTAAGACAGAGACTGACCGACGCGTTTCAAGTTTAATGATGAACCTCTTCTTCAGGGGCTAGTGGTTTCCGTAATGAACATAAGTTATCTATAATTAATAGAAAACAAAGAGCAGTAAGCATCCATTATTGTACATAATTAAAAATAAACATACAGCAATGGTATTGTATGTGGACACTGACCACATGTTTTTAGATGATGAATCGCCTGTATTGGATCCTAATTAAAAGCACAGGGAAAACTTTGCTGCCAAATGTCACCCACATCCATCCACATGGAGGAAAGAAAACAGCGGACCCAAGGACAGGACCAGCCACAGAGGGCACTCTGCGTCCACCCCAATTCTGGACGCACCACAGGGAAGCCAAAGGTGAGGCCTAGGTTTCTAAAACATAAAGGGTAGGCAAAACTCGCTTACGACTATGAAAATATATAAATGAATAAAAATATACAATATGTTGTCTTTATGTTAAAATTTTGTACTAGTCACTCAAAAAAGTGCACAAAACTTGTGGATAGCTGATTTAGCAGTGGCCGGGAGAAAGGGATGGAGGATGGTATGCAAAAGACTGTAATGGTGCACAGTGAGGAAAACCCGTGGCTTTGTGTAATTTAAAAGGCAGGCTTCATCCACCTTCTGGCTTGTATACAATTTTTGGGACATTTTCAGGCATTTTGCCAAGGCCCCCCCTGAAGAACCCTGAAGGCACCCCAGCAGGGTACCTGGGCACCCTGGTTGAAATAGGCTGGTGTAGATAGTGATGTATGATGCTGAAATTCAGTCTTCAGCCACTAGATGGTGCTATGGGATGCTGATATTCAGTCTCTGCTTCAGCCACTAGATCAGTGGTTCTCAACTCCAGTCCTCAGGACCCACCAACAGGCCAGATTTTAAGTATTACCTTGGGGAGATGCAGACTAGAATACTGCAATCACTGAGCAGCAAATTATATCACCTGTGATGTATTTCAGTTATCTTGCAAACCTGGCCTGTTAGTGGGTCCTGAGGACCGGAGTTGAGAACCACTGCACTAGATGGTGCTATGGAATGCTTGAATTCCTATAACTTCACTCACTTCCCCAGTGAGAGGCCATTGGTCGTATGCCAAGAACTAATCTGTTTTTTGTTTTTTGTCTATCTCCAGTTGAGAAAAAAATCCATTGTCCAGCCTTTGATAAAAATAAATAAATAAAAGCAGCTTTAGCTGCAAAACGTCTTATTGTGCCATCCGGCTTTGCTCTTCTTCCTGCTTGAATGACCCTGCTGTTGGAGAGGGGGGAGAAGCAAAGTGGCAAGTGTGACCAGGGCTCAGAACTTTGTATTGTACGGGGTGCAAGGTTGAAGAATGCATATAGCGCCGGGTTCAGTAATGCGTAACTCACCAGGCTCAGGAGTACATATCGCGCAGGACTCAGGAGTATGTATTGCACAGGGTGCAGGGCTCAGGAGTGCTCATCATACATGGCTCAGGAGCGTGTATCGTACAGGGGTGCATGGCTCGGGATCGTGTATCGCATATGGGTGCATGGCTCGGGATCATGTATCGCACAGGGGTGCATGGCTCGGGAGCGTGTTTTGCACGGGGGTGCATGGCTCGGGAGCGTGTTTTGCACGGGGGTGCATGGCTCGGGAGCGTGTTTTGCACGGGGGTGCATGGCTCGGGAGCGTGTTTTGCACGGGGGTGCATGGCTCGGGAGCGTGTTTTGCACGAGGGTGCATGGCTCGGGAGCGTGTTTTGCACGGGGGTGCATGGCTCGGGAGCGTGTTTTGCACGGGGGTGCATGGCTCGGGAGCGTGTTTTGCACGGGGGTGCATGGCTCGGGAGCGTGTTTTGCACGGGGGTGCATGGCTCGGGAGCGTGTTTTGCACGGGGGTGCATGGCTCGGGAGCGTGTTTTGCACGGGGGTGCATGGCTCGGGAGCGTGTTTTGCACGGGGGTGCATGGCTCGGGAGCGTGTTTTGCACGGGGGTGCATGGCTCGGGAGCGTGTATCGCACGGGGGTGCATGGCTCGGGAGCGTGTATCGCACGGGGGTGCATGGCTCGGGAGCGTGTATCGCACGGGGGTGCATGGCTCGGGAGCGTGTATCGCACGGGGGTGCATGGCTCGGGAGCGTGTATCGCACGGGGGTGCATGGCTCGGGAGCGTGTATCGCACGGGGGTGCAGGGCTCGGGAGCGTGTATCGCACGGGGGTGCAGGACTCGGGAGCGGGTATCGCACAGGGTGCAGGACTCGGGACTGCGTACCATGCAGGACTCGGGAGCGGGTATCGCACAGGGTGCAGGACTCGGGACTGCGTACCATGCAGGACTCGGGAGCGGGTATCGCACAGGGTGCAGGACTCGGGACTGCGTACCATGCAGGACTCGGGAGCGGGTATCGCACAGGGTGCAGGACTCGGGACTGCGTACCATGCAGGACTCGGGAGCGGGTATCGCACAGGGTGCAGGACTCGGGACTGCGTACCATGCAGGACTCGGGAGCGGGTATCGCACAGGGTGCAGGACTCGGGACTGCGTACCATGCAGGACTCGGGAGCGGGTATCGCACAGGGTGCAGGACTCGGGACTGCGTACCATGCAGGACTCGGGAGCGGGTATCGCACAGGGTGCAGGACTCGGGACTGCGTACCATGCAGGACTCGGGAGCGGGTATCGCACAGGGTGCAGGACTCGGGACTGCGTACCATGCAGGACTCGGGAGCGGGTATCGCACAGGGTGCAGGACTCGGGACTGCGTACCATGCAGGACTCGGGAGCGGGTATCGCACAGGGTGCAGGACTCGGGACTGCGTACCATGCAGGACTCGGGAGCGGGTATCGCACAGGGTGCAGGACTCGGGACTGCGTACCATGCAGGACTCGGGAGCGGGTATCGCACAGGGTGCAGGACTCGGGACTGCGTACCATGCAGGACTCGGGAGCGGGTATCGCACAGGGTGCAGGACTCGGGACTGCGTACCATGCAGGACTCGGGAGCGGGTATCGCACAGGGTGCAGGACTCGGGACTGCGTACCATGCAGGACTCGGGAACGGGTATCGCACAGGGTGCAGGACTCGGGACTGCGTACCATGCAGGACTCGGGAGCGGGTATCGCACAGGGTGCAGGACACGGGACTGCGTACCATGCAGGGTGCAGGACACGGGACTGCGTACCATGCAGGACACGGGACTGCGTACCATGCAGGGTGCAGGACACGGGACTGCGTACCATGCAGGGTGCAGGACACGGGACTGCGTACCATGCATGACTCGGGAGTGGGTATCGCACAGGGTGCAGGACACGGGACTGCGTACCATGCAGGACTCGGGAATGTGTATCAGTCAGAGGTGTGTTGTGTGCAGAGCTCAGGACTAGTTAAAACACAGGCCGGTGTACATCTTTACCCCTTTTCAAGTACAGAGCTTTCCTCGAAGCCCCCACCCCTGTGAAGAACTCTTCCCCCTCCACCAGCAAATTCCCATTCCTAATACAAAGCAGTGGGGAGGAGGGCTGCTGTGAGCTGGTAGCAACTATTCACCTAGCCATCAGTAGTCCTCAGGACGGAAGGATCCACTGCCATGAGGCTGGTGTGGCAGACCTCCTCCTCCTCTGCTGTCATAGAGATGATCCAGGGCAGGGAGGGTTCCATAAGTCGACAGGTGAAGCACACTGCCACTTACTGTAAACACAGAAGTGGGAACAGGAAGCAAGTAGTGCAGAAAACTTCCTCTACCGGCTTCTGTGTTTACAAGTGACAGCAGTGAGCACAGGGTTAGTGGTGGTACGGAATACCGCCATGTCCTGGCTGGGAAAAAAAGGAAATAAATCTTTGTGCTTACTAGATGTCATACAGAACACAGCCTTGCAAAATTTGCCCCAACTTCCACTTTTTAAAGCCAGTTCAGAAAAGGCAGCCTCCATATTTCTGACGTGACTGGTACACTTTGAAGTGTATGTACTGTATATTCAAAACTTTATTTTTTCTATTTCTGATAGTGTAGGGAAGGGTTAAAATCTCTGCCAGTCAATTTTTTTTCCTTTCTCTACCATTTTCCCACCACTTCCTGTCCAAGAGAGGCAACAGGAAGTTAGAGGGGATTTCCAAAAGCGAAGAGAATTTCCCTCTTTAAACAATTGTCCCCAAAACAGCCGTGCTCATTGGAAGTTTTCCCTTTTATTGTGTTCTGAAGACGACGCTTTCTCTTCACTTTCCCTGCAACAATGATGTAAATCTCCACCATGGGGGGACAGCCAGCAATAAAAGCTTCAAAGAGGGTCTAACCCTTCCTTACGCTGTCCAAAACTATAACAAAAATAAAACATTTTTTTTGTTTAGAGAGATTCACTTTTGAGTTCCACCAGCTCAGTGTGCGGCATTCTTTCCAGTAGGCTTGCATGCGTTGTTTGCTCGCAGTGTTGACATTGTCAGGGAAGTGTGCCCTCAGGCGAACCCTGCTGTCGTCTCATTCAGTCACACAGCCGGGATCAAGGCTGGTGTTTTTAAAGGGCATTGGAAGCCCGTGGCTAAATCCTGGCATGAAGTCACTCGGTATCGGTTACATTTTAGGTAACCAAACTCTGTTGGCATTCAGTGGCATGACGTCACGGTGCAGCAACTCTCCTGGGTACAGGAACTGGCTTCTGACAGCGCCAGGAAAAGTTAGGGGGAAGAAAAGAAAAAAAAACAACTGTCTACAACTCGCCAGCTGCGCAGAATTCCCTAAGGCAGTGGCGGCGAACCTTGGCACCCCACATGTTTTGGAACTACATTTCCCATGATGCTCATGCACTCTGCAGTGTAGTTGAGCATCATGGGAAATGTAGTTCCAAAACATCTGGGGTGCCAAGGTTCGCCATCACTGACCTAAGGTTTCTTTGTTCTTCTGTAAATATATTTATCTATATAACAGTAGTAGGGCGAAAACCATCATGGAAGGTAATGTGGTGGTAATATCAGGGTTTCCATTCTGTCGCACACACCAAAAAGCTCACTTCTTTTGTCATTGCATACTGATGGGATCTTCCTCTGCTGCCTGTGAAGCAAGACAGCTGCCAGAAAGCAGAGACACATCATGTTTACCGTATTCCTGATATAAATGCTCGGGCTGCTCCCTGTCCGGGATTCCCCTGGACAGTCCGGGATTCCCCTGGACAGTCCGGGATTCCCCTGGACAGTCCGGGATTCCCCTGGACAGTCCGGGATTCCCCTGGACAGTCCGGGATTCCCCTGGACAGTCCGGGATTCCCCTGGACAGTCCGGGATTCCCCTGGACAGTCCGGGATTCCCCTGGACAGTCCGGGATTCCCCTGGACAGTCCGGGATTCCCCTGGACAGTCCGGGATTCCCCTGGACAGTCCGGGATTCCCCTGGACAGTCCAGTTTTGAATCGTGTGTCTGGGTTTCAGGTGGACTGAAGCCCAGACACATTATTCAGACTGGGCTGTGGCTCCCCAAGTAACCAAGACAGTCGCACACAAATCTGTTGCTGTCCAGGAGCTGTGAGCGGCTGTCTGGCAGCAGGTTTGGCATCGCTGAGGTGGGCAGGGCGATGATACCAGCAAGACCATTTTGCCCTCACCCACTGTTCACTGCAGCACACTATGCCCACCGCATTACTAGTCTCCTTGGGGCACCCAAGGGTGTCCCAGGACGCTAAAGTGTTCGGGTTTGGCTTGAAGAAAAGGAACCTGCACAATAGTGCTTAGCTATGTAGATTTATAATGGGCAGGAAGACGATCGTCCAAAAAAAAAAAAAAAAGTCCATAGGGGTTAACACACTTGTGGCATCTCCTCGGAGACTGAAGAGGTCTCTGTAAATTATAAATGCACCAGAGGGCGCCAATCGCTTGATTTCACATCAACGCCGTCAGTGTCGTCACCGTGGGCACCATTTATTGACAAATAAAAATGAACATACTCACACAAGGCAGTAGCATACTGCAGATTTACTGCGGCAGAGAGGCCCCACTGCAGTGGATCACGTACGTGATCCAATATTTCCAGGTAGGGGGCGCCTCGGATGTGCTGTCATTCGCTACCGTACTAACCGATCGGAGGGTCCTGGCCAATGATTTATGGCCAGAACCCACCGATCGGCTGAGCGAATGACAGAAGAGAGCTCTGTGTTGGTAAAACAACACAGGGCTCTCTACATTCGGCAGCAATGTGCTGTTTCCCCCCTCTCCGGGGCTGAAGTGGTTAATCCAAAAGGAGCACGCCGAAACACAAGGGACACATCCCACTGAAAGTAAGTAATATCCGTCCCTTGTGCTGATTTTTTTTTTTTTTTTTATTTTAAAGGACATCTATGGTCAGGGCATATGCTTTCGTTTTATAACATCAGCATTGTGATTTAAAAAAAAAATCTTCTTTCATGTTTTGAGTACTGGCTGTATCTTTCCACAACTTTCTTGGTTCCCTGCTGTTTACTTTCCATTTTTAACCACTACATATCCCATGGTACGTTGCCTGATTGCATTGATTCCTGTACTGACTCCACCTCCTAAAAACCCCTCCTCTCCACTCCTCTGTAGTTCAGAGAAGGCAGGCTCTGTAAAATGTGTGACACGGCATTGTCCTACTCGCTGGGCATAGTGAATGCGTGTCACAGAATCCAAGGAAGTAAATGTGTGTGGATCTTTGCCAAGTAGGTTTACAAACCTCAAGATCGT